>QFES01002482.1:0-19390 GCA_003316375.1 Tylopilus plumbeoviolaceoides
ACCGCACGACCATACGCGAGTCACTTGAACCAACCTCACAGCGGTCTGGATCAGCGGCTCCAAGGATCCCCATACATTCGAAAGCCAGCAGCCGTAGTCCCTCGATGTCGTCCCCGTCGCGAGATGCAATGTGGAACAACGCCGTCTGTATCTTTCCAACCACAGGATCAAAAGCGTCCCCAGACGCCAAGCTGCGAACAAAGTCGGGGTGGTCCACAGACATCAAGTTTTTCAGCTCTCCCAGGAAATGCAAGGTAATGGCATAGTTGTCGCCATTCAACTGCGCCAGAATCTTGTGTAGCTTCTCTCGTGGGTCCCAGGAAGCCCTACGTCGCATAAGTTCTTGGTGGATATCTCCCAGCTCCGGGATGTTCCTCAAGTCCACCACTTCATCGAGATGCCGCCCAGACAATTCACCGACATCGAAGACGATGAACCGAAGGCATTCTTTCGCAGTTCTACGAGCAGCTGGGGTTAATGAAGGCCATAGCGATGCGATGGTCGCACTAGTTGCCACGATGTGTGGGCCGACGTCCTGGGGAGCGAGATTTTTCAGAAATACAAGCCATGTCGTGAGAGTGACATCCACAAGTTCGGGAATCAAAGACATGGTCTGGAGCGTAGCCATGATCTACGAGCCGTCAGAAAGACAGAAATCCATCATCAACTTTGAATTACCTGAGGAGCAACGCTGAGAAGTGCATCGTGAACTTGCTCGGTCAACGCTCCGAAAGCTCGAATGATCTGTCTTTTGGCAAGCGTTGTCTTCTTTCCCCGAATATCCTGCAACATCTCGCTCATGTAGGATACGATTCCCAACAAGTTAGACTTTAGCAACTTGACCATGTCGGCATTGCCACCATCTTGGCTGCCTGGATTAGATGACATTATGCGGCCGACTTTTCTGAGTGCACCGGCGGCCTGGAAACCACAGAAAGGTCATCAATAGCTTCGGAATGAGACTATGCATACTTGCCAATGCTGCATGGTTCGGGTTTTCATTCCCAAGCACGACCATCAAGTCTGCTAACAACGGAAGCAAGTTGCTGTGGACAATGCTCTTGATGTCTATTTGCCGTCGGTTGTCCTCGTCGGCGTCCGCTCGAACTATTTTCACGATAAAGTCCAGAACCTGGTTCGTTTGTCCCGGTCCTTGTAGTCGGAATATGTACGAGAGGATTTCGGGGGCATCGCGGAGAAAGAGAATCGACAATTTCTTGTCCAATTCGCTCGCGATCTCCTCCAGTACTCTGACCTCGCGTTCGGCAAAGAGGTGAGGGAGTACATGGGTACACGATATCGATAAGAAATCGCTCGGATAGATACCTAAAAAGTGGCACAACTCTGCAAACAATTCTGGGTTCGTGCACTTGCGGGCGACGACAAACGGCGCAATCCGAGGAAGAAAGGGGGAAAAGAACCTTTGTGGCGATTTCTGGTGCCGCTTCGTCAGCTCAATTAACTGACGTCCGTATTAGCTCAAGCGCAGGGTACTCTAAAGTTGTACTCGCCTGTCCCAGCGTGGTACTTTTTAACACGGGATTGTGTTCACCTAGTTGTGAAACCAGATGAAACACGACTTCCTCAAGTACTTGCGGATGGGCATGGCTAAAACACGTCAGCCGTATCTATGAGGATTCTTCGACTGACTAACGCACGCCCCAATCAATCCGAGTGTATTCAAAGTCGTCTCTTTGATCGTGTTTCTGGCGCCCGTGTGCAGGAAGTGAACGAGATGGAAAAATAGACCTTCTATCTGCACCCAACCTTTTTGGTCGTCGGCACATACTTTAACAAGCTGTGCGAGAGCTTGACTTGAGATGCATGAGTACACCTGCGACCCAGGCTCGACGAGCACGTACCCAGCCAATAGCCTCGATGATCGATCCTTGTCGGATACCCCGCGCTGGATCAATTCCAACGCAATGGCAGGGTTAGTCGCGAGCAGCTCGAGGGCATGGTGTTTGATGACACCCGAAATGGCCCTGAACACGCTGCCACGAACCACGGGTGTCACTTCCCCAGCGGGACCACTGAGAAGTTCGCCGAGCAGCGAAAGAACAGACTGGATTGGCAGAATCTCTTCGTCCAGGCAGAAAAGCAGCTGGGCAACAATTGATAACGTATAGTCGGCGATGGCTATTCTAACGGCGGGTGACCTGAACTGGTGCGTTAACCCCGATATAAATCGTTGGGTGATCGGTTACCTTTGCGAACTGTTCTTCCGCAGAATCTGTAAACCACGTCCTGCGAATTCGGCATCAGCCAGGACAAGGCTGCACATCCATTCAAGTTCCTGCGGATCAACAACCGCTCTGAGCGCCTGCCTGGCTTGAACACGCCAATTGACCGTCGTGGAGACCTGCTTTGGGACACCCCGAACACCCGCTTGGGCCATCTCCACCTCCTTGACTAACCCTTCCCAGTCATCGTATAAGCGGTTCCCCTCAAAAAATCCCTTGACAGCCTGCAAGGCTGCACCATCTAATTGACCAATATGCTTCCGCAAAAACATGAATGCAAGAACCTTGTACAATCAGTCGCCTTGCTTCTACATCGAAGATGCGAGAAACACGAACCCTAAGCTCAGTTCCAGCATCCTCCCATTCCTCTTTTGTCAAAATACCAAGGATCGCAGTGGCATGAAACGGGGTCAGTTTCAAGCGACTGTCTTCCTCGTTCGACAAAAAGGGAACAAGTTCCCTCGCGGAGGGATAGGATGGGTTTCTGGGACCTTCTTCCATTTTATAGATCAGAAGGCGGGGGAACAAGATCCCAAGAGCATCCTGAAAGGCTGTACTCATTGGAAGCAAGGCCTGGGCGGCCTGTAGAGTGCGAAGCAGGCACCGTGATCGCACTGCGTCCGAAATCGGGAGACTAAAGCAACATTGAAACGTCAGATGAATGACACGTGCGGTACGTCGTAACAGATCATGGGTAAAGCACCGAGTATCCTCTGATCGTTGCATCACCCTAGATGCGATATCCGCGACGATACTGCAGAAGACGACCAGGAATGATTTGTCTGGTAGTCTGATCACATCCGCGTTATCTGGAGGAACCTACTTTGGCTTCAGAACGAATTCGACGCGTCATATGTATAGAAATATCCTACTGGCGTATCCACTCTGTTTGTAGGTGCTCGCACGAAACGTGGCTCGGCAGAGAATCGGATATCCAAGGGAAATTCATCCTGGGGTGTAGTCAAGATAGCTGCGAGAGTGGGATAAGAATGACACCTCAACGACGTTCGTTGCTCACCTTGAGTCAAGCCAAGCAGGTCCCATAAGAGTGAATGCGCCATGACCCTCTGGGAGATCTCTCTTCGGTATGGAGACGCAAGTAACTGACACAGTATGTGCACCAGAATGTTGGTCGCCTTGGAATACAGAATGGTGGGATCCAGGTGGTCGGCCACGCTCGCGTTAGTTACATCGAGCCAGGACTCTGCCGATATGGATAGGGCGAGCAACCTCACGAATAGCTTCTTCACGAGATCCTCCCCATCATACCACATAGGTCGCGATTGATGCGAAACATGATCCAATACGTCGAGCGAGACGTGAGTAAGCGTGATGCGTTCATTGATCGTGCCTTGCTTGATAGCCGTGAAGTAGGGAAAATGCCCATAAACCTGGTCAGCGAGTCCTGATATCATGGTAACCCAGGAAGGTCTGTCGTAAACCGGGTTGTCGCCATCCGCCGTGGATTTTTCTATCAAGGACTTGAGAAACTCCAGAAGCTGCTTCGGAGCGACAGCGTTCTCGCTGTCCGGAGTCTGAAAGGTCGCAGGGACACAGCTGGAAGGTGGGTCGTTCATTCACTGTGGTAAAGTTGAACGTGTCAGACAAAGAAATTTGGGCGTGGTTTGCGGGTCGCGTCAAAACGCGTCGTTCATATCGGATTGCCAAATAAGGCTATGTGACCAGTCTACCTACTTGCGACCAGCACGCCGTTTCTCCCTCGCTTTCACCCTCTCCATCGCCTTCTGCTCCGCTCGCTCCACCTCCAACGAGCTGAACGCCTTGTTCATGCGTTCTTTGTATATCCTATCCTTCTCTATCTGCTTCTTGTGCTCCACAGCCGCAATGAACTTGGCGTCCTTGCGCAGCTCGCGAATAGCCCCCTTGCGCTCCTGCTTGACCTGGTATCGCAGCTTGGCAGCTTCATTCCGCTCGCGATCTGGGTCTTGCCGGCGGACGTACGATGACGAACTGGTTTCGAATTGAGGAATGTATGACGGGATGGGGATCGGTTTATGAGCTTGTAATATAAGAGGTTTCCGCGACTGCCGTGAAATTTTGAGTAAACGGGTGATCTTGTCTTCCAAGGAGAAAACTCGCGACTAAACATGTGAATAACTCTGCAACTCATATTGATAACCCCGAAAGCCATACCTGGATGTCTTCCGACAGTTGCCTGCAGTCCAATCCCGAGAGGATCGTCCTAATTGGCTCGTATAGCTCGATAAATCCATCCAGCGACTTGTACATATCAGCGAATCGTTCCAATAGACCGAGGGTTAATCCAAGAAGATCTATTTTGGATTGTTCCGTGGGTTTTGCCGATATAATATCCACCAAGTCAGGTTTTCGGAACTGAAGGCCTTTCGCTTTGTTCTTGTCAATCGCCAGCGATTGGAACGTTGATTGTAGATCCGGACATGGAAAGTTGTCAGGTAGTGACTTGGCACCGGTAAACTCATGGGGTGCTAGGTGTAATGTGGCGTTGACCAAGAAGGTTATGGCCTCCGGAACGAGGCGCTTTGACAGGAGTTCGTACTGCAGGAACAGGGAAGACAAAAACAAACCTTTGGCGAGATCTCCAAATGACCGCACTCGGCAAAGCCCGAGATACGCTCCCATGAGTAGCCGCGCCGGCGAAATGACAGGATGACGCAAGTCACTTGTCGGCCAGATCTTTCCTATCACCCAAAGAAATGCCAGTTCGGAGAGTCCGGGCCATGTCCTTGCCTCAGGGTCTAAGGACCCTATTTCCAGCCCTCGTTTGAGGTTTTTATGCATGAGTGAAAGCTTTTCCACGAAATACTCCGCGGATTCGATAGGATACGATTGACAAAGTGCGAACAGGTGCGGAACGAGAGCAGACAGCAACTTGATTTTCTGCGCCCGCGGCGATGCCAAATACAGTATATGATCAATGAGGACTCTTGCCAGGTTCTAGAAGCGGGATCAGGACAAGATAGAGGGATCCTCAGTCATATTGCCTTACCTGCAACTTGAGCTTGTTTTCGGGACCAAGGCTATGGTGATACAGCGTCCGGAGCCTTTGAACTACTGTCGGAACGTCAGAATCCGTGAGACCTTGAACGATTTCAAGGAACTCTTCGTGACTCCTGGGTGCAGGGAACGTATATGGCAGTTCCTGTGTAGCCTTGAGAGATTCTGATGATCGTTGAGTCGTTCGTTTGATCCTCGGCTCAGTGATATCCTCTTCACCCGAGTTGGACGCTTCGTCATCGTCGAGTTGAGCGTCTTCCCCGAAACCATCGAATTCGGTTTCTTCGTCACTGTGCTCGGCACCACTGTCTTCATCGCTCCTAGACAGACCACTAACCAGCTCTGCGCCAAGACCAGCACCAAGTCCACCAAATGATTCGTCCTCCACGAAATCATCGTCCAGGTCATCACCTCCGCGAGGGCGTTTCTTTCTCCGTCCACTAGCGTCTTCATCGTCACTCTCGCCTGGATCTTCACCCAACATCCGTAATCTTCGTCGTTTCTCCGCCTTTTCAAGGGCCTCCTTTCGCTCCAGAGCCAATTCTTCCTCCGTTTTCGTTCTGTCTTTTGGCTTTGCACGCTTATCAAAGACGAGTTCGCGAACTTGTCTATCGTAGTCCATGGTATCATCGTCGTTGGCGAATCCAGATGGAGGAATTGCGCCAATGGCATCGTCGTTGAAAGGTAAAGGATCAGGAGCATAAAGAAGCGTCCTGAGCGAATCAAAATCTTGGTCGAGTGTATGACGCATGTCCTCTCCCTTTTCTTTCTCCATCTGGCGAAGCATCTGTGCCGGGCAATGTCTCACTCAGAAGTTCATTGTACACCAAACGAGCGAATACCTTGTGTGCCTTGCTCTTGGCGATGACTTCAGCCATGACTTCGGCTTTAGACTTTTTCCGATCCGGCTACAAAGATCAATTAGGACACGAAGTTCGCGAATCACAATGTCATACCTCGTCCTTGCCTTCTCCGTCGTCATCGCTGAACCCACCAAAGTGAACCTTTTTGACGGTATCATGATCAAGTTGACCTTGTAACAGAATTAAACAAGTCCCTCGGACGCTAAGTAGTACTCACCGGTTTCATCCTCGTCTTCGTCCGCAGGCATGAATATATCATCAAAGTCGTCCAGTTTAGACAAGCTCTGGCCATAGTGCGTCAGTTCGTCCTCGTTGTCCAGATTGAACGCGGACGCCTTAGAAGCAAGCTGCCTCTCCCTCGTGAATCGCTCCAGCATACGCTCCTCGAGCGACATCGAAGGGTCATTTTCACCAAACCGACGATCGACGACACCACCAACGCGTCCCCTCTGTTCGATCTCCTTCAACAACAACTTCTCTCTCTGGACAACACCGATACATGCATCAGCATACGATTCACGGCGATGAGGATGTTTCTACTTGCTGCAACCCAGCCTGCTTGCTCTGCGCTGGTCGTCCCATCGTCCCCTTGACCTTCCGACCGCCGACATCGTGTTTAAGGCGAGTGACTTTAACGTCGAACGGGTTGAGCTTCTGTTGGATCTCGCGCAACTTGGCCGCCTTTTTTACTTTTGCGTGCTCAGTCAATGGGGTGGACTTTTTTTTCTTCCCACTGGGTCTGTTTACCCCAGCTTGGGAAAGGGCGGATTTGAGCTGGGATAACTGAGATCCCTTGGCCATGGTAGGGAGTTTTTTTGGAAGAAAGCGAAGACCATTCGCTGTTACACTCACATCACGTGACAACCTCTATCGGTTGGCTAACCACCGGACCACAGACAGTTCTCATTCCGCCCACGACCCTATGCCAGCACAATCGCTTTCAGAACTGTTTCAAATCCGCGAAATCCCCACAGTAGGGACCCATGACTGTCCGGCGTACTAGTTGCATGACCGAATGCCGCAACTTCAAGTGTGGCGTTTCAGTATGCTGTATACCCCCTTCTCGACCCCTTGGTGCACATTCGGACGCACATTCTTTGATCATCATGAGATCATGTCACGTCGGTAGGACTGTCAGGCGACCATCGATGGCCCACATGCGAACGATGGCTGCGGGGCCGTGACTTTGATTATTTGCCTCGGAAGATCACAAAGAGGTGGGAAAGACGGAGCGACGCACCGAGAGGCAACATCAAATGACGGCAGCTTGACCAAAACAGGACAAGACCAAAAGCTAAGCTTGCCCTAGCCCCAGTAGCCGACATGTTCAGTGAGACTGGGTGAGTGCATTATACCATCCAAGGTAAAGCCTACATCATACCGCGCTCCGGAGCCCTCACTTTGCCGTCGTCCGATACTCATATGGGGACCCGCGTGGGCCACTGCACGAGTTGCATACATCCTGTCAACTCTTCGTACAAAGTCGGATTAAACGCTAGCCACGTCGTCCTGGTTTATTCAGTCATGCTGCAATCGTCTCCCACACGACTCTTCGGCCGTGTTCGTCGGCGGAGCTTTCGTTCAGGTGGATCCCCATGCTAGAGCAAACGTGAACGTAGTTGGAAGACACTCGACGTCTACTGTCCCTTGCGAATGGGCGTACTCGGACATGAACGTGTCTGAGCACCGCAGGAAAGCTTTGCCAGCAGGCTGAGACCCCTTGAACCCAAACTTGGTCAAGCGCATTCTTCTGGCGCGCCTCGTGTTCAGCAGCGCTCATGTGGAAACTCATTTTCAGAGCCCTTTTTTTGAAATTTCTCACCAGGGAAACCTTAACTATCAGGGAAAAAGAAGGATGACCGTGTTCAGGGTAGGTTAGACACGCACCAATTGTGTAGGGCCTTGGATACAATAGATACAAGCGGGATGTCGACATTCGCTAAAGCTGTGGTCCCTGGGCAGTGGCGAAGGGGCATTGCATTCATCTACGCCACCCGCGGCGCTGGGAAACCTCTTACGAGTCACACAGCACTGCAGATGCCCAAAATTCTAATTCAAGGTATATAACTAACAATTCGAGTAGTACCAGTACAGTCCAGTCGTTCTCTGCTCGTGGTTATTTTCGTACATCATCTGCAAGGGGTATCTATCATCGCGACAACGACCCACGAAGATGGGGAGCGGCGGGGTATGTAGGTGGACATGCGTATATGCGCGACATGGTCATGGTGGGTGCGATGTAAGGGATACAAGTCGATCGGAGTCGTGGGAGGGGCCTTCGGATGATAAATATCGTAACTTTTTTGGCCACGCCACGTTGTATCGTCGTCGTTTTGAGCCATAGTGAATAAATAAGCCTTGACATCGCGTAAAAGACCAAAAGGGCTGGGGAGTAGATTTAAGAGGGAGGTCGAACGCGAACAAGGGCAATAAATAAGATCAAGACACGGCCAAGCCATGATGAGAGCGGTCAAGTTATGAGGATGGGATATCGACGACAAGGGATTGGGAGGACAGCAGTAGAGGGGATGCATGGGGAAGTGGAGATGCTTGTAGCGAAGCGTCAGGCGTGAAACTCTGCAATTGCGGCGCAGGCGACTCTGACGGCATGTGAACATTGCGTTGCACGGGCAGTGAGCCGCGGCGCATGCTGTCCGACTGACCCTGGTATACGGCCAGTTGCGGGTAATAATTAGGCGTAGTCGCCGCTTTGCGCGGTGCAGGTGGCGATTGTTGAAGGCAAGCAATATCCGTGAGGGGCGCGTTAGGAAGGCGGATAGGCGCCTGCAACCCTGACTCAACTGGAGGGCTATGGGAACTGCGAGGGATGGGGAACGTCGAAATGGCAGGAGATGAATAAGCGGAAGAACATGCAGAGGCAGAGCCGGGCGTAGCGGGCTGAGAAGAACAGACAGAAACTGGAAGTGTTTGAATTGCGCGTCAGGCAAAGAGGAGATGCCTGAACTCACTGCTGTCGTCCCAGTCACTGGCGCCGCTAGAGGCGGTGCTAGAAACAGAGTTGCGACGAGTAAGACCCAACTCGCTGGGTTCGCTCTTGACGGGATGGGAACCAACAACAGGTGCAGGTTTTGAGGTCTTTTTGTCGGCGGGAGCGGTGGCTTTCCGTGTTTTGCCACCCGCGCGGAGTTCGTCAAAGCGAAGGGGACGAGGACGGAGATGGGTGCGCTCGTAGAGACCACATTTGTTGCATACGATTTTGCCAGGATTGAGTGTGGACCGGCGCCAGGAAGGAGGCTCAGTGGTGTGGCAGTTGAAGCAGCGGCGACGAAGGTACTGGGTCTCCTTGCTGGCGGCATCGTCCGTGAGCTGCACGGGCACGGAGGCACCGGCGGGGGAGGGCAGAAAAGAGGGATGATGGTGGGTCTGGAGGGAGGTGAAGCTGAGCTGAGAAGGGACGATGAGAGGGGTGTCCTCGAGCTTGATCGCCTGTGGGTCTTGGCGGTCGGAAAGAGGGTCTGGGTACACGGGGAAGTGGTCGTAGTACTGGGGCTGTGGGAGGTCGTGGCGAACGTAGGGGAAAGTGGTGCGGCGTGGCACTGCCTGGTTGTGCAAGTTGTGCTGCTGCTGGTTATGCCATTCGGTGTAGTGGGCGGTGTCGTCAATGTAGATGTCGTGTGGGTAGTTATCGTTTGGGTCGTGTTCGTAGAGCTCCTGGAGGAGCGAGTTTGGCTGGGAAGTGTAGGGGAACCAGGCGGGGTCGTTGTGGATCATCAGGTCGGATTCCTGGAAGATGTGGGGGACAGATCCGATCGGGATGTTGTGCTTTGGGTTGATATGAGGTGGATGGAGGAAGTCGGATTGGTTTGGGGAGGGAGTGCGCGGTGTAGAAGAAGCGTCAGAGAAGGACGGCGGGGAGGGATAAGCGTCGAATTGCATCCTTGTAAAAATGGCAGAGCGTCGCAGCAACTGGTTTGCCGTCCGACGTTCTTGCAGTGGTTATAAGACCAACGCTGTCCATACCACAATTGGAAATTCCGTTTTAGGTCGGGGCCCATCTCCTTCCCAGATTTCGGCTACTCTTTCCTTGTACCCGTACCATTGTCTCGGATCCCCGGAACATCCCGCCTCAACGCATCTCAGATCCGTCTTATACAAATAAATACACGTACAAATACGCGGTGACATAACAGCGTGTCCGCCGTTACGTCAACGGCACCCACGCACAGCCCCACTCTGACCCCCCGTGCCTGCACCTTCGCCCTCGTCCCCTCCGCCGGTCACGTTCGTCCCCTCTTCCACGGTCCCGTGCGCAACTGTGCCCCCCGCCGCCAGCCGACTTTGTGTCAACACTAGTGTGCTCTGATCATCTCCTCTTCCTTATCGCACGCATCGCATGTTCTCCACGTTTGCACATCATCTCGTTGCCACTCTCTTGTTCGCCCCGCCCCAGCGCGTATGTCGCGACAGCTATTTTTGCAAATGAACAGCCCCTTCCATTTCACTCCGGCCATGCTGTGTACCATGAACTTCGCACATACGCTAGATATGGAATCCGTTTTGTGGTATACCCACTCTACTTTTGCCAATCCACATCCCATCCCCTCCAGCCCATACGTTATCCCCCGCGCCACCTAACGTGTGCATCAAACCCCTGCCAATTTTTGATAGATGCTGCCAGCACCCACACGCTGCATCGTCCAAATTCTGCCCCTGTCACAGACCAAGAGATGATACCCCGTCCATCCGTCGACTGCTTTCCTACCTCCTTACAGTAGCAGGCTTCCGCACACTGCCAATGATCGTGGCCAACGCGGCCACCATCCAGTGCTACGCGCGATGAAACCCCTTCTCACCCCTGCAACTGATTCACTGCTTTCGGTAACTTGCTCTCATTCCGCGTTTGTTCAACAAAGTTCAGCCCATAATCACACGATCACAACACCCTGCCATCGTCGCAGCGATCCATACCTGGCCTCGACGTTAACACTTCCATCCGCCGCCGTAGATATCGCCCCCTCTTCCCAGATATGTTGACCACGCACTGCATGTGCCCTGGGCATTTGTCCGACGTCTTCCTGATCCTGTGATCCTGTAGCGATTACCATGTTGTACCACATTATCGTGCAATGCTTCCTGTGTCTCATCTCGTACGGCAAGCCCGTGCTCTCTTTGTATGCATTTCAAAATCAATGGGGTACCTTTGGGGGTGGGTTCTTGACACTCATCTCGCCATCTCCGCACCGCCGTTCCATCCTATTAATAATTCCCCTGGATTGTCCTTCCGTGCTTCTCTCCTAGGTCCTCACGCTTGCGGTGGATCCTGTACCACAGCAGCACCGTGCGTCGTTCGAAAGTGTGATTCGCACGTGCCATACCGTAACGACTGATGCGGACTAGTCCTCCTTGTCCTCGGCCATGCCCAGAAGAACTGATGAGGATCGCTCTCTCATCATCATTCACCACTCATGTCGACACACGGCACCGCTCAGCCTGGGATCATCGGCGCGCAAGCATACCTGATCATCATCACATTAGCAGCGCAGTGGGATGATTGGCGGACGAACAACCGTACCATGCCCATGGTCCCCGTGGGCTCAGCACCGGGAGCAGAAGGCACCCAACGTCCCCGTGCTTCCCTGTCACCGGTCTCGGTCGACCACAACAGTCATCGTTCGAAAATTTGCAGCACAACGCAGATCATCGGTAGCTCGCTTCGACACCACCGACGCCAATATGCACAATTTAGTTCAATAGTTGAGTCGGGAGAGACTCTCGCCGAGGATGAACCCGTGTGCACTGAGCGTGAGTAAGAGGGTCAAATTACGAATAAAATGAATTGCACATGGCCCAACAACATGCATGCACGGCAGCGAGTGACGTCCGTAGCCCAAGTCACAGTCATGTTTGAAAGCGGGCGTTTCCGGCCGTTATCTTGCCGCCAAAGACCCTCAGCGGACGAGATTGGGTGTTCTCCACACCACGTTCCCTCCCTCGAAGGTTATTTCAACACCACCTGAAGGTCGTGCTCGGCAAGTCCCGTTGTCCGTGGTCCAAGGCTGTTCCGCGCAGGAAGCCCGGTATCACATAGGTCACCAGAGGATCTGGAGTGAGAACGAGCGCATTTGGAAGGTCGACAGGAGTGACGTTTGTTTGAAACTGTCTCGTTGTCAATAATGCGCATCCCGGTGCTTCCTCTTGATATCCCATTTCGAGAATGGTACTGAACGTGCGCCAAGCCCATCGGGGCTTCCGATTCCGCTATCCCAATGTTCCATGCATTCATGCTTCGACAGCTTCGACGGGCCCTCGAGAAAAGTGTCTTGACGTCAGGACGGGCACTCCGTATGCCCCCAGCTGTGATTCGGTCGGCTTCCGTGGCATGCAGCACAGGACGGCGCTGCAAGGGCGACCGTTTCATTCACACGAGTACTATTCATGGCACGTTTGGACGGCTAATGCCTACAGAACAGCAACTCCGCTGCCACTTGCAGTGAACCATACACGCAACCCTCACCAGGACGGGCAAACTCTGCCGAGTGTTCTATCTTGCGAGGCGAGCCGGTCAAGTCGGAGTCGCAACTTGAATGATAATCGATCGCTCAGTCGACGATACTCATTACGGTTCCGGAGGGTCCTCGGCAGGCAAGCACGATACGAAGGTCATTGTCGAGTCTCGCCTGGTCGGCGTGAACCGTCCACCGTGCCTTCGCGTTAACCTTGCCCGATAGATAAACGGAATTTATTCAATTCGCCGACCCTGTGTTTATGGTTCGAGACCTCACGGTGGTTCTTTGCGTTGTGCCTACAGGATAACCGTCGCAGCAAGCGTCTAGCTTTCCGCTAAGCTACTTTCGGTGTGGTCACTGATAGTCTATGGAGTCACCTGGTCAGTCACTTTTTTTTTCAGGTCCCGATTGCTCACCGGGCGCAATGTCTGGCCACCAAACACGTTAGTCTAATGCTGTTTTGTTTCCACGTCTGCTGTCTTCATTTCATGCCAAGTATACACACTGACGTATTTGATTCCAAACCGAATGCGTTTCATGTCGGCGCTCCCCACACGCTTCTCCGACACACCCTTTGCCCGCCAGAACCCCCGCCCCCTTCGCACGTCCGCCCTGCCCGCCACGTCGTGGTGCGATCGTATGTGTTGCATATTTGCAGACTTGATCACTTGCTTTCATTCGCTCGCACCCTTTTTGTGTGTGCAGAAGCGTGGCGCGCATGGTGCTGTCCACGTCCACCTCGTTCGGGCGAGATACCCCATGAGATTTTCCACGCCCACATGTCAGATCCCACATTCGTCTTCCTGGTTCCGCGTCCGGTGCATGGGTTATTTTAACGGGTCAAGCGGTCACCGAGTGTGGGTGTGGCAAGCTGTCGCTTTTCCTCTGCGGCTGCCGTCACATTCGGCCCATCTGCTCATTCCCTTGTCTCTCCATATAACTGTATTCGACTGCCGACTGCCGCTCCTGCCACACTCCTCGAGTAGGTACCTTGTCACGCAAAGGCCGCAAAGTCATATCCACGTATGGAACAAGTGAGGTCGAGCCACTGTAAGCGCGGTCAACGTACAAAGTCACACTATACATAGTGCTGTGACTCGGCGCGTGGCATAATAATTTTTAGTCAGGTCTCGTGACCCGAGCTTCCCTGACGTGCGCATTATAAACCCAACCTCCATATTCGTGTTAATAACCTCTCACCTGTCGTCATGTGTCGCCGTGTCGCCCGGCCAAAAAAAGTCTCCCACCAAAGTTACAAAACGGTTTTTCGCATTTCCACTGCCTTTATGATGCCCGTCTTGGTTAGTTCAAAGGTAACAAGGGGGAGCAGAGGAAACTATCGCGAAAAACGACGCTGACGCGGCCACTTCATTTCATGGCATCCGGTAACTTGAAGAGTTTTCGAACGCTAATTGTTTGGGCTATAGGCATATGATTATGGCAAGTCGCAATTAAGGCGGCATCGCTTTCCTTCTTCTCGAGAAGGGTGAGGAGGGACGCCGCCTCGAGAGGCGTTACCGCGGACCTGCCCAAGTTAGCCACGCGAAGCTCCAAACGTGAGCGAGCAGCATAAACACGAACCCGAAAAAGGTCACATGTACCTGGCACCCCTTGTGTTTCAAAAACGCACGTCGAATGTGCCGAATGGAAGAGACCGTTTCGGCCCTTTCCCTCACCCCAGTCTGACGCACATAATGTAGCACCTTCCAGCGCGTCCGATTAGGCGTAAAAGTCGTAAAAGCGATGACGTTTCCTGCTCACCTCATTTACTCCACCTTGAACCTTCTGGTCCCAACCGCCGTACGTTCCATTCTCCACACGTGACGTCGGTGGCAGCGCGGCGGGGCCCTTATAGATACCCAAACGTGAACGGAGACACACGCCCGGGGCTCGGACGTAGGTGGCTGACATGTCCAGCAAGGATCATGGAGCATAAGAATGTGGATTTTTTAGCGTCCCGAATAACCAATCCTATTTTTCTTGCGTGTACGCTCCGCCCGGAACTTGTTTGGGTTTCCTGCAGGGCTTTCTCTCCCTCTGAGCTCTTGTGTCTAAAGGCTCCCTGATTTGCATTGCCCCCGTGTCGCTCTTATTGCTCACCACACCCAAGAAGGAAATTCCGTCATACTCCTGACCCGTCATTGTGGTTCTTGGCCCAGCCTTTCATTCGGCGCTGAACAAAAGAATACCCAACCTTGTTGGGGTGTTGGAGCACGGAGATATGAACGCCGCGGTCGTGCCTTTTGTACGGATTACTACAAGATGCATTCTCCGGGCACTGTTCGTTGCGTTCGGGCCTGGGCATGAGGTCACCTGAGCGTAGCAGAACCACATGACGCTGTGCTTAGTCGCGACGAGTCACTATGCATTCGATCGATCGGAGCAGCACTAATAGGAGCTAATACATTTGGGCCGCGTGATGCGCCAAGGTTTTGAATTACTGCGTGTGATCGAAAGCGGTACCACTGGCACGAGGGTCTAGGTTGAGAAGCAACACCGCCCGCTTGGTGAGGGTCCGACTCACGATATCCCGAGTATACCGGGAATGAGACGTGACGGGACAGGCGGGGATACTTGACATCGTTCGGGCAAGCTTGGGTTCCTCTCAAAAGTGACAGATGCGTCATTCCCGCCGCCCTCGTGTGAGGGTGAAGATGTCCACAGCCGATCTGCCATGCTTGCACAATAGTGCGGACGAACATAGGACGAATTCGAGGTGTCAAGCAGGGGCCGTTACTTCTTCCGCCCTTTACGAGCAGCGCCGGTTGTGGCAGGGGCGCCCATGCCGCGCTTAGTGCATTCTGAGCAAAACCAACGTTCCGGAAGCGGCTGCTTCAGATTCACGCATGGCAAGTGGAACTACACACAGATATGGTCAGTATGTGTAAACCATAATGTAATCATGAAATCATGAAGTCGGCGAAGCCACTCACCCATTGGTATGGACAGTCAGGGTTGTCGCATGCAATCATCTCTCCATAGCTGAGTTTTTGACAAAAACAATAAAGTTCTTTGTCATCACCGTCATCGCCCTCCTCTCCTTCGACCTCATCGCCTTCGCCGTCTTCGGCCACTTGGGTTTCCTCGCCGAAGTCGAAATCCATGTCATCGACTTCGGACGAAACTCCGCGCTTCTTACGTCGACCGCGAGTAGCAACTGGAACGTACGATGACGGCGCAGGAGAGGGCAGCTTGATAGAGCCTTGTGTCACGGTGAGTTTACGTTCTGTGATCACACATGTCAGGGAACGCGTCAGAGACATGGAAACCACATACTCTTGTGTGTACCCTCTTCCGCGCCACTCGTTCGAATGGCAACGGCGGTAGCGCTTCCGGTAGTTGATGCAGGAAGCGTAGCCCCAGAAAAGGCATTGCGGAGACTTTCATTGATGTGGGCGGCGGGGTTTCTTCCCCCAAGAACATAGCCTGATCCCGCTGAAGCACCGCCCGCGCCCGCGCCCGATGACATAAGAGGCGCTGCGCCGGCGACGACGGCGGCCGGGTCTGGTTCTCCTTGCAACACGAGCACACGGCCGAGATCATGATCCAGCCTCGAGCGTTTCCTCGACAACAGCTCAACAATCCGCTCAGCCAATGCGATTTTTTCATCGGCAATCAGGGACAGGGTCTTTTGAGACTGCTTTATCTTCTCCGTGGGCGGCGGCGGTGACAGTTTATCCTTGCCAGCCGCCTCGCAATCGGTGCGCAGTGCATGACGGATGAACTTGTGACTGTCTTTTGCAATCTCTTGCTGTAAATCTGTAACAGTGTCAGATAGGGAAATGCCGGAAGGGTAAACGTACCTTGTGATTGGGTCTCCTTTGTGCGAAGCTCTTGCAAGAGGAATTGCACTTCACTTGGAATGTTTTCAAGCGCTGCATAGGTTGAGTATCTCCGCAGATAAATACACAGCAGCGCTTACTGGCAATGAATTCGGATGCGATTGTAGCGGCTTCCTCTAAACTTTGAACTGAAGGTGTACTCATGGTCGCCGTGGAGGACAACGAGCTTTGGCTCAGCAACCAAATAATGTTAAACTCCGCGATTATTATGAATAAGCGGGTCCTTTGCTTATCTCCCAAAGAACAAATTTGAGTGCGAATGGTTCTATAGTTACCTTTCTCTTCCGAGGCGATTTTGGCCTGCCCTTCCCAGCATCATCAAGCCAGTGCGAGAAAAGTTGGTCGATTTCTCCGTCCTCCCATTCAACTGCGCCTTCAAAGGCAGCATTTCCGTGGTATCTCCCCCAAGTTTTAGCGTCACAAGGCACCATGCGCAGTTGCAGCTGTGTCTGAGATTGTCGCTGCCAGTTACAGCTGGGTTTTTGCCTTCCATCTTCGTCATGGCGTATCAAGCGATTGTCGCTTTCCAGTGCTTTGGACCTGGTCTGTCACGGAGAACGAGTAAGCTGCAAATAGACGTCGGTCACAGTTACAAGGAACGAGACCCATCATCCTCAAGTCCATCTCATCAGTTCCATCCTTCTCCTTTCTCTTATCTTGCAGTGTCTCGATCTCTGGCGTCCGCGGGGCTGCATCTCACCATCACCCTGCCTTCAGATTTCCAACATCGTGTCATCTTTGCAACTGTAAAGATACCGCACTCAATCGATAGTGCACAGGAACAGCATCGCCGCATCTCTAGGATTGTCACATATGGGGCACAAGTTTTGACTCCGTTCACCCGTCCCCTGTCACAATTACTTGCATCAATCGACCCCCCTTCCTTGCAACCTTAGAAGCGTTCTCGCTGAGGTTTGGCGGAAACCTAATCAATATCCAGCTCAGCGACACGGTCATTAGTTGGTGGCTCGGGCATCGGTATAGTCCCCCGTTTCATTCCGCTGTGCTTCTCTCGCACGATGTTCGCTATATGTGTACCGCGAATCGTGGGGAGTGCACCATGCATATATTCATAACACGGACATGCTTCATCTTTCGCAAAGGAGGTCGGGACCAAACATAAAAACGTCCGTACCATCGGTTCGGACAATATTGGCTCACTGCACAGCAAGAATGATGGTTGTCCAAAGCTGTACATGTACGTACTCTGACGTGTGGACTCGAGGGTCCCGACAGAATTATCGTACGCCAGTTGTGGACCCTCCAGTAAGAGTCCTACGATTGAGTGGCGACTGCACCGAATGCCCATTGGGTCGCATTGTGCGATCAATCAGCGATTAAATGAAAGTTCAGTGCCAGCGTGACCACGAAGGCGCCACAAAATGGCCGTTGTAGAGCCCCCCTTCAGACGCCTGCACTGGTACTATGATGTTGGGCAGCTTCTTTCCCCCTCAAAATTCGTTGCAGTCCTGGATTCTTTGTTCCACTTCCTGTATCCATCGTGATCAAGCGGGGATACTTCACGCTTCTCCAAGCGATGCACCTGCCAGTGCTTGCACGCCGCATCTGCATCCGACCTGTCAATTATCACAAGTCCGCGTCTCTTCTTCGCCGCAAAGGTCCCGCTCTCAACGCACAAGGCTCCGGGCGATTTCAGGCTCGATGCTACACCCCTAGTGAATATTTCCTAGTTCAGGTACAAACGTGGCCAAGAGCAGTCTCAGAGACAACCATAATTGTGCGACACGAGGGTGGCGGAGACGTCTTGGCGGGATGTCAGCGTCCCAAACCTTGTTCGCGATTCTGAATATTCACCGGACAGAGTTGTGACACGAGAGCGTCCGTGTCTTTTTTGGGGGCGATACACATACTTATACATACTCCTGCATTCATATGCTATTTTTTCATTGATGGTGCTGGGCACCGCATCAAGAATAAAATGAAACTTGATTCCGCTCTTTGGATGAGGTCAGGCAAGGCGGATTCTTTCACGAGGTTGACGTCGGAGCTCCACGTATTTTTCCCATCTCTGAAAGGCACCATGTGCGCGTTGCATGACGACAGTACCTTTTTCTCCTCGACTTTCCTAATCGAATGCTTCCGCGGACGCGCGTTTGAGCGAGGAGAAAAAAATACTCTACGGAGGCATTGACGCGTTTATCAGATCCGACATGTACAGATTCGAGGTGTGGAGGGGGGCGGAGAGGGTCATCTGAGTGCCACGAGTTTGGATGCTGGGATACCAGCACGGAGGTCGGCGCTAGGGAATGCTGGGAGTGACGGAGTACTAGACCTGCATTACACACACGCAGTCGCTTCCGACCGCGAGGAATACCAAGTCGGGAGATCGACACAGGGTCATCGATCGCTGCACGTTGTTCAATTTGGTTTGCTCCCTTTGGTCGAACGATGGCATGCTGCCGCCGCAAACACGTCACCCGCACTGCTCGGCCATGCAGCACATGTGCTGTCAGTGCAGGTACAGTGGGTGACCAGAAGGATATAGAGCAGCGCCTAAGGACCATGTGGAAATACTTGCTGTGTAGCCACCGAAAATTGATAGCACAAGGGAGCGGGTGGCGGAAATCCCGGACCGTGCTTGTGCAGAGAGCGCAAGGGGACGATCCTAAGGGGGAGGATGAAACACAAGAGCACGGACATATCGGGATACTGTACGACATATCAACGACATATGCTGCTAGTCAATAGGTAAGTCCGGATCAGAATGTGGGACTGTCAATGGATTAGCGGGTTACCGGCAGTGGAAGGGACTGTAATGGTAGCCAACGATGATTGATCGTCATTCAACCCACTAAGTACACGAGTTCGGCAGGTCTGAGCATCCGGCGCGCGCTTCGCGCCGCGTAGTTGGCAAGTGGCGCTGACCGACGCCCGGCTATACCGGCTGTTTCGAGCCGTAGTCGGCTGTTGCACCAACGGTAAAGCATTTGAATGCGCGGTGACTGAGTCACTGGGCT
>QFES01002490.1:0-14749 GCA_003316375.1 Tylopilus plumbeoviolaceoides
AGGAGCTTCGCCACTGGGACCGAGAGGGACGAAGCGAGTATCTGGGACGTTGCGACCGGACAAAGACTCGTTGGACCACTTCGACATGGCAATAATGTGAGGGGCGTCCAGTTTTCCCCTGATGGTCGACGTCTCGCCACTGCCTCGGGCTCAAATGATGACTCAAGTCACTCGATCCGCGTCTTCGACGCCAACAACGGCGACCAGCTCATTTCCGTTGCAAGCCCAATCCCCAATTTTCCATCGACTATCATTGCCTGGTCAGCTCAAGGTCAACGACTCTTCGCCACGTCCCGACAGAACACAATCAAATCGTTCCACTCAACCACCGGGTCCCTACATGCCGAATGGAAGATCTATGAACACGACGATTTAGGTGACGTGCCAGTGTCCATCGTTCTCTCTCCAGACAACGGCTTTCTCGCTGCCTGCACTGGTCATTCCGTCTCATTTTGGGACTCTACGACTCATGCCCGGCTAGGCACTGTCAAGGACACGGAAAAGATACAATCTCTCGCCTTGTCACGCGGTGGTGATCGTCTTGTAACCGGATCTTGGGACTCGAAGAGAACTATCGTCTGGGATCTCTGTCGTATTCTCCCGGCGTCATACCTCTCAACCAGTGTAAGTTTCAGAACCCTCTGCTCGAGAGTACGATTGATTCATCCATGATCAACAAACTTTCCTTTTCGTACATGCGTAAAATCCATGTTCGACTTGGCCTCTGGACGTACGTAGTCACCGGTTTCAGTCATTGACCTCGAATGACATATTGTTCTTCAGTCACAGCACGCAAGTTCAGGGGGGGTTCAAGATCAGCGCAACGCTCGAAACGAGGAACAGTTGCCGCACTATGACGCAACGCAAGACGTTGCCAAGGTAAAGTGGCTGCTTCATCCGGTAGCTGGACCAGCAGCTGATTGATTCCCACTGCCAGCCAACCGACGCATTGCGTTCTAATCCTGCGACTGGCAGCAATATTGGTGATACCAACGCTTTACAAGCTCAGGGAGACGCAAGTTCAAAAAGCGTTCAGGATCTATCCGATTCTCAACACCGGGAGCAGACGCTGGATCACGACGCAAACCAAGACCAAAGCATTGTCAAGGTAAAGTAGTTGTATCACCCGGTAGCTGGACCAGCTAATTGATTTCCTCTAGCAACGAGCTGATCCATCACGCCCTGATCCTCCGGAGAAGACAGGCAGCATAGACGATGCCAACGTTTTGCTTCAGGTAAGATAGAGCAACGCCGGCTCTTCGTCGTGCTGACGGTAGTCACTGGTAACAGACCGCAGTGCCGGCGCCAAGTAAATCCGCCCCTGGGTTTGACTTCGACGAGGTGAGTAGCGGGACAGCCTTGTTTACCTCGTGCTGATCGCACCTGGTAGCTTCCATCTCCACTCTCAGATGAACGTCCTGTCGAACTCAGTGGCATACCATCTGACTCTTCCCCGGTCCACCAACCACCTGTCCCGATCGCGAATCCCCAGGCCGACCCGAAGCAGAATCCAGACAAGGCCGAGTCCTTCAAGGACGTTCAGCGTCGATCCCTCGTTGGGTGGTTCAGACGACGGATAAGGTGGAGTCGCAACCCGATGCCTGATCAAATACCCTTGGAGGACTCCGCTCGCCATCTGGTGTCATATCCGATACCCTCCGAGGTTCCTGGTCGCAATCGGACACAGGAGCAAATGCCACACAGTCGCACTCGGAAACCTGATCAGGCACTCTCAGAGACTTCCCTTCAGACAGGTGCATCCCAAGAAAGAGCACCGCGGTCAGACCGGGAATATTCGGTGATAGCCCCAGCTCAACGGCAACCAGTGAGTGTTCCCCTTTGGTTGATTCGAGGGCACGGGTATCTGACTGCTCGGCTCAGCGAACTGTCATGTATATCGATGATGTACGTTTATCCCTCTAACCATTCGTGAACACATCATTCATTGATCTTTACAGGACGAACCACTCCCGACATGCCGGATATCCCTACCGCCATGGTTGCGTTGTGGCTATACGGGCCCTGCTGACGCCTCGACGCCTCCAACCTCGGCCTCGAACCAGCCACGTCAAAGTACGACTAACCCCAATGCCAGCGCTAGTGCAGGCCATACTGTTGCCCCAACGCATCCAGCCTCAGACTCAAACGAACAACGTCTAAACGCCAGTGTGGCTAATGCGTAGGCCCGTCCTTCGTTTTATTGTCAATGACTCTCGCTCCTCCCAGACTTATTCCTTTATACCACCATTCATTTAGATACCATACATCGACTACCGTACACTGTATCACATCCTCCCTATCAGCAGTACATAGCAGGTGATCAACCGCATGGTCCGCATCGCATCGACGGTCATGAGTCAGAGAAGGCAATCATACATCCAAGCCAGCACCAAAAATCGTTAGATGGGGCACACTGGCGGGTCGATCGAATGATTCTACTCCCTCGTATTCAAGTCTCTTCTGTCCCACGGTTCCAGTTCACTTCGTCTAAGTGATGTAACGCGTGCCGTGTAAAGTACTCGGATGCTGGAAACGCTTGTACAACCGCTTAGAACGGGGTATATTGCGTCAAGGGTTCACAAGTCAGCAAGAGTGAGGAAAAGTGAGGTAGAACACAGACCTGCCTCGAGGGAACGCAAAAATGGTAATCATGGTTGACGCTCGGCACGAAGACTGGGACCGAATACATGTTGGTGAAAGTCTGTACTTGAACAGAGTGTGAGCGTTGACGGGGACATGGAGTAGCACCCGACTATTGGCGAATTGGTATACGAGTCTTGGCACTGGCGGCCGGTCCAAGACTTGGTGCTCTCGCTATCGAACGAATACTGAGGGGCTCTCTTCTCGATGGCTGCTGCTGACCTGGAAAGAGGTGGGTCAATGACGACAAGGCGCAAAGAGCATCTTTGGCGTAGAGATGGTGATGTGAAGCGTACGTGACTCACTCGATGTCATCATTCGCGTCAAACATTCAAGTTGGCTAAGTTCAACCCGCGCAAGTCGAGTGATGCAAGCTCTATCTCTGCCGAGGCCCTCTGTTCTCCCCTGTCCTTCAAGCTATCGCGTCCGATCAGCATCTCGTTCGACTCATAAACCAACACCCACTCGGCATGATTCTTTTGTACGTTTGCTTTCCCCTCGCTTTACCACTCCCCTTTTGCATTATCATGTGATACCGAGTGCTCAAAACAACGTAGAGACTGGGTCATGTTGGTGTAATGACAGCCAAGGCTCGCAAAGAGAGGGCTGCTATTCCTCTGATCTGGCCCTGCCAAACGTAAGGCGCGAGAACTGACATAATACTCGATTTCAACTTTTTCCTGTCCGTCGCGAGCGCGTGCACCGGTAAGCAAGACGTGAGCTGGCAGCATGGGCTATGAAGACGCCACCATTGAAGATGCTTTTGCTGCGTCCTTGTTTCGTGATCCTCGGGTGCTGGTAATGTTAGCAACTCAGGTCCGTCACGGGATGGAGATTATGGAAGCACCATCCACCCAAGCCTCTGTCCACAACATTGCAGACCACTTGACAAGCCGTGCGTAGTGAGCATGGGCCGCCATATCGATCGTCGCACCTAGAGGTAAAGCGAGCGAAGATATGATGTACGCACGACACTCGGCGAAGGGTGTCCGTTGGTCAAATACGTGGTCAGAACCAGCGCGGACGTAGGTGGGATCCGAAGAAGCCATGAGCGCCTAGGACAAGAGGCGCTTTGAATAAATAGGCGCAACGTCCACGAGGACACCCGCTGCATACCACGACTCATCCTTTCCCCTCACACCTCCAACTCGACAGCGACCATTGGTGAAATGTCGACGACAAAGCTTGGTGGGTGGTAGTCCTCGAAGGCTGTTGACGGTGCTCACAGTTCAGTTAGACCATGACGCAAAGGTCGTCGTTGAAGGCGGCTCCGAGTCTGGCAAAGTATGGGCTGTCGCTTGCCATCCTGACGGAAAGCATTATTTCGAGGGGACGAGCAATGGGCTACGACGACGGCGAATGTCGGACGGAGAAGAGGTCGGACAGCAGACAGGGCTGGACGTGAACGTGATTTCGACCTCGAGGGATGGGACATCGGTCGTGTGTGGAGTTGATGGAAGACTCGGAGGAGCGATCGTGTGGGACGGTGAGATGCGAGAAAAGAAGGTCGAAGTGGAGAGCGGAGTGGATGTGTACGCGGTCGACTTCTCACCCGACTGCAGGAGCTTCGCCACTGGGACCGGGAGGGACGAAGCGAGTATCTGGGACGTTGCGACCGGACAAAGGCTCGTTGGGCCACTCCAACATAACGATACTGTGGGAGGCATCAAATTTTCTCCCGACGGTGAACGACTCGCCACTGCCTCCCGCCAGCGTGAAGGCTCTAGCATCCGCGTCTTCGACTCCAAGAACGGTAACCAACTAACTACGATCGAAAATGTCTCTCTGCCGGCATTCCCGTCGACTGCCATTGCCTGGTCAGCAGACGGCCGACGACTCTTCGCCATATCTCAAGACGAGACCATCAAGTCGTTCGATCCAACCACTGGGTCCACACAAGCAGAGTGGAAAATCCATGAAAACGACAACCTAAGTCGCATGTCCATCGCTCTCTCTTCAAACGATAGCTTCATTGCTGCCTGCGCTGGTCATTTTGTCTCATTCTGGGACACTTCTACTCACACCCAGCTAGGCATCATCGAGGACACGGAAAGGATATACTCCCTCTCCTTGTCACTCGGCGGTAATCATCTTGTTACCGGATCTGATGACTCGGGGAGGACCATTGTCTGGGATCTCTGTCGTATTCTCCCTGTGTCCTACCTCCAAACCAGTGTACGTGCTAGAATCCTCAGCTCGAGAATCCGTTTGATTCATCAATTTTCCATTCTGTATACGCGTAAAATCCGCGTTCGACTTCATGACGTATGTAGTCATCGGTTTCAGTCATCAACTTTGAATGACATATTTTCGTTCCTCTTTCCAGGCGCAGGATGCGACTTCAGGGGACCTTCAAGATCAGCCTAATGCTCAAAACGAGGAGCAGTTGCCGCACCGCAACGCAACGCAAAATGCTGACAAGGTAAACTGGCTGCGTCATTTGATATCTGGACCAACTAATTGATTCTCACTACCAGCAAACTGACGCATCACGCTCCAATCCTCTAAAGGAAACAGGCAACTTAGATGACGAGGATGCACTTGAGGTATGATGGAGTATGACCCGTCCACAAGACATGGTACTAATGGTGGTAACAGGCTGTGGTGCCGTCGGGAACATCCGCCCTTGGTTTTGACTATGACGAGGTGAGGATCGAAAAGGTCTTTTCTGCCCTGGCTCGTGTTCACCACATGTTAGCCTCCCTCTTCACCTTCGGATGAGAACCCCGGGGATCACCAGCCCTCACCTCCTGATGCACGGGTGACCGTGCCTGCAGAACGCGAGACACTTGACTCACCCTCAAATGCCAAGTTATCTAATGGAAACCGACGTCGAATCGGGTGGTTCAAAATGATGTCGAAACGGGGCAATCACGATTGGATACCTAATAAAGCACGCTCAGTAGACTCTGCCCAGCCGAGTGCACCGCGGACCAAGGCCACCGCCTCTGCTCAACAACCTTCGACGATATCCCTCGCCCAACGTGTCAAAGTGTGTATACCCTTTGTATGCTTGAGAACTATCTGACCGATCGCCTCAGCGTGCCAGTGTGGTTACAAAGAGTGTCATTAGACCAGCACGTTCACACCTTAGTCTGCTAACCTTGTATTCTTACTGACACTATGATTCACAGAGGAAAAAGGAGCCCGAAGATGCCTCCAAACCCGCGTCATCCGGTGAACCACCCAAGACCGCTGCATCCTCAGAAGGTGGACCCGCCAAAGCCCTGGGTGAGATGAAATCCGTGGCCATTGTGTCGTCCAAGGAACCGCCCAAGGCCGCCACGGCCTCAGAAGGCGGGCCTGCCCGAGCCCCGGACGAGACGAGACCCGAGGCCGCCAGGGGTATCCCACACCACGAGGTGATGCGTCGTCTTCATGCCCTCGGATGCTCAGGCTCACGTTCACTCTTCTAGCGAGGACCTACTGATAGAGAACCGTCTTTGTATAGCAATCTCAACTATACGGTATCGATACCTTCGTGGGTTTGTTGTGGTCGTAGAGGCCATTACGGTAGAGCGCGTTAGATGTCAGTCACCCCATGTCACTCATAGACACTCGTAGTTGGTCTTTCGACTGGATCATACATGACAGCAGATATATTTCGCAGCGATGGTCGTCGTAGCACAGGATATTGCATCTACATACTGATTTGGAGCCTTGTCCGAACCATCCATCCCACTGAAGCATCCTGTTGCGACACTGGGGAGGCGATTCCAGCTATTATCATTCTAAAAAAAGATCACCCGCATGTCAATGACCCAAACATCGAGAGTTAGCGGGTTCTGGATATCCGCATTGATGCACGCTTCACTCTGGAAACACGCGAACACGACATAAAAAATCATCTTGTTGGTAATATTAACAGCCGAGGTCCGTATAAGAACATGGAAGCACCATCCACCCAAGCCTCTGTCCATAATATTGCAGATGTCTTGATAAGCCGTGCGTAGTGGGCATGGGCCGCCATATCGATCGTCGCACCTGAAGGGTGTTCGTTGGTCAAATACGTGGTCAGAACCAGCGCGGACGTAGTAGGTGGGATCCGAAGAAGCCATGAGCGCCTACTGTCCTAGTAGGCGCTCTGAATAAATAGGCGCAACGTTCACGAGGACACCTGTTGCATACCACGACTCATCATTTCCCTCACACCTCCTCAACGGCGACCATTGGTGAAAATGTCGACGACAAAGCTTGGTGGGTGGTAGTCCTCGAAGGCTGTTGACGGTGCTCACAGTTCAGTTAGACCATGACGCCAAGGTCGTCGTTGACAGCGGCTCTGGCATAGTATGCGCTGTCGCTTGCCATCCTGACGGAAAGCATTATTTCGAGGGGACGAGCGATGGGCTACGACGACGGCGAATGTCAGACGGAGAAGAGGTCGGACAGCAGACAGGGCTGGACGTGAATGCGGTTTCGGTCTCGAGGGATGGGAGACGGGTCGTGTGTGGAGTCAGTGGAGGAGGAGCGATCGTATGGGACAGTGAGATCCGAGAAAAAATCTTCGAAGTGGAGAGCGGAGTGTCTGTGTATGCAGTCGACTTCTCACCCGACTGCACCCAACTCGCGACTGGGACTTATGGCAGGAGCGGAGCGAGCATCTGGGACATTGCGACCGGACAAAGACTTGTCGGACCACTCCAACATGGCGATACTGTGTGGAGTATCAAATTTTCTCCTGACGGTGAACGACTCGCTACTGCCTCCGGTGACTCTAGAATCCGCGTCTTCGACTCCAAGAACGGTAACCAGCTAACTACGATCAAAAATATCTCCCTGCCGGCATTCCCGTCGACTGCCATTGCCTGGTCAGTGGACAGCCAACGACTCTTCGCCATATCCCAAGACAAGACCATCAAGTCGCTCGATCCATCTACCGGGTCCACACAAGCAGAATGGAGAATCCATGAAAAGATTGACCTAAACCGCATGTCCATCGCTCTCTCTTCAAACAGCAGCTTCATTGCTGCCTCTGCTGGTCGTTTTGTCTCATTCTGGGACACCTCAACCCATTCCCAGCTAGGCATTATCGAGGACACGGAAGTGATACACTCCCTCGCCTTATCACCCAGCGGTGATTGTCTCGTTACCGGATCTTGGGACTCGAAGAGAACCATCATCTGGGATCTCCGTCGTACTCTCCCTGTGTCCTACCTCCAAAACGGTGTACGTGCTAGAATCCTCAGCTCGAGAATGCATTTGATTCATTGATTTTCCATTCTGTATACGCGTAAAATCCGCGTTCGACCTCACTTTATGACGTATGTAGTCATCGGTTTCAGTCATCGACTTTGAATGACATATTTTCGTTCCTCTTTCCAGACGCAGGATGCGACTTCAGGGAACCTTCAAGATCAGCCTGATGCTCAAAACGAGGAGCAGTTGCCGCACAGCGACGCAACGCAAAATGCTGACAAGGTAGACTGGCTGCGTCATCCGGTAACCGACAACTAACAATTCCTACTACCAGCCCGATGATGCACCACGTTCTGATCCCGCTGTAGAGACAGGCAACATAGATGACGAAGATGCACTCGAGGTATGATGGAGTACGACCCGTCTACAAGACATGGCACTAATGGTGGTAACAGGCTGTGGTGCCGTCGGGAACATCCGCCCTTGGTTTTGACTATGACGAGGTGAGGATCGAAAAGGCCGTTTCTGCCCTGGCTCGTGTTCACCACATGTTAGTCTCCCTCTTCACCTTCGGATGAGAACCCCGTCGAACTCAGTGAACTACCCCATGGGCTCTCCCGGGATCACCAGCACTCACCTCCTGATGCACGGGTGGCCGTGCCTGCAGAACGCGAGATACTTGACTCACCCTCAAATGCCAAGTTATCTAATGGAAACCGACGTCGAATCGGGTGGTTCAAAATGATGTCGAAACGGGGCAATCACGATTGGACACCTAATAAAGCACGCTCAGTAGACTCTGCCCAGCCGAGTACACCGCGGACCAAGGCCACCGCCTCTGCTCAACAACCTTCGACGATATCCCTCGCCCAACGTGTCAAAGTGTGTATACCCTTTGTATGCTTGAGAAACCATCTGACCGATCGCCTCAGCGTGTGGTTACAAAGAGTGTCATTAGACCAGTACGTTCACGCCTCAGTCTGCTAACCTTGTATTCTTACTGACGCTATGATTCACAGAGGAAAAAAGACGGGCCCAAAGATGCCTCCAAACCCGCGTCATCCGGCGAACCACCCAAGACCACTGCATCCTCCGAAGGTGGACCCGCCAAAGCCCCGGGTGAGATGAAATCCGTGGCCATTGTGTCGTCCAAGGAACCGCCCAAGGCCGCCACGGCCTCAGAAGGCGGGCCTGCCAGAGCCCCGGACGAGACGAGACCCGAGGCCGCCAGGGGTATCCCACACCACGAGGTGATGCATCGTCTTCATGCCCTCAGATGCTCAGGCTCACGTTCACTCTTCTAGCGAGGACCTACTGATAGAGAACCGTCTTTGTATAGCAATCTCAACTATACGGTATCGATACCTTCGTGGATTTGTTGTGGTCGTAGAGGCCATTATGGTAGAGCGCGTTAGATGTCGGTTACCCCATATCACTCATAGACACTCATAGTTGGTCTTTCGACTGGATCATACATGACAGCAGATATATTTCGCAGCGATGGTCGTCGTAGCACAGAATATTGCATCTACATACTGATTTGGAGCCTTGTCCGAACCATCCATCCCACTGAAGCATCCTGTTGCGACACTGGGGAGGCGATTCCGGCTATTATCATTCTAAAAAAAGGTCACCAGGATGTCAATGACCCAAACATCGAGAGTTAGCGGGTTCTGGATATCTGCATTGATGCGCGCTTAACTCTGGAAACACACGACATAAAAAATCATCCTGTTGGTAATATTAACGGCCGAGGTCCGTATAAGAACATGGAAGCACCATCCACCCAAGCCTCTGTCCATAATATTCCAAGCGTCTTGATAAGCCGTGCGTAGTCATGGGCTGCCATTCGATCATCGCACCTAGAGGTAAAGTGAGCAAAGATACGATGTATGCACGACGAAGACGAGCAACCACGTAGGTGGGATTCGAAGAAGCCGTCAGCGCCCAGGACGAAGCACTTTGTAAACCGAATAAATAGGCGGAGTGTTCGCGAGGAGACATACCACGAGTTTATCCTTTCCTCACACCTCCAACTCGACAGCAACCATCGTCCACGACAAAGCTTGGTGGGCGGTAGTTCTCGAAGGCTCTTGACTGGTGCTCACAGTTCAGTTAGACCATGACGCCAAGGTCGTCGTTGGAAGTGGCTCTAGATATGTACACGCGGTCGCTTTCCACCCTGACGGAAAGCATTTCTTCGATGGAACGGAGAACGGGCTTCGACGACGGCAAGTGATGGACGTCACCAATGCAGATTGCTTTTACCGGTCCAATTCCTGTTTGATAAGCCGTACGTAGAGGACTCTATGCGGCCAGTCGGAAGGGGTGGTCAAGTAAGTGGTCGGAACCGGCGCGGACGTAAGTGGGATCGGAAGAAGCCATGAGCGCCTAGGACACGTTACGAGCCGAATAAGTGGGCGCACGTTCGTAAGGAAACCTGCTACATACCACGACCACTCCGGACCCTTGCCACCTCCAACTCGACAGTGACGCGCGCGGACCAATGTTTAGAAGGTTGTTCAGGAGGCCAGGTGCGTGATGGTGCGCAAAGGCTGTTAACAGTGCTTACAGTTTGGTTAGACCGTGACGCGAAAGTGGTTGTTGAAAGCTATGTATGGGCTGTCGCTTTCCACCCTGACGGAAAGCATTATTTTGAGGGGACGAGTTATGGGCTACGACGACGGCGAGTGTCAGACGGAGAAGAGGTCGGACAACAGATGGGGCTGTGGGTGAACACAATTTCAGTCTCGAGGGATGGGAGATGGGTCGTGTGTGGAGTTGTCAGTGATGGAGGAGGAGGAGCGATTGTGTGGGACGGCGAGATCCGAGAAAAAATCTTCGAAGTGGAGAGCGGAGTGTCTGTGTACGCGGCCGACTTCTCACCCGACTGCACCCAACTCGCGACTGGGACATTCGGGAACATAGCGAGCATCTGGGACATTGCGACAGGAGAAAGGCTCGTGGGACCACTCCGACATGGCAATGTTGTGGGAGGCATCAAATTTTCTCCTGATGGGCGACGTCTCGCCACTGCTGCCCTCCATGACCCTCAGGCCAGCATCCGCGTTTTCGACTCCAAGAACGGTAACCAGCTAACTACGATCGAAAATGTCTCCCTGCCCAAGCTTCCGTCGACTGCCATTGCATGGTCAGCAGACGGCCAACGACTCTTCGCCATATCTCAAGACGAGACCATCAAGTCGTTCGATCCATCTACTGGGTCCACACAAGCAGAATGGAGAATCCATGAATACGACGACCCAAACTCCATGTCCATCGCTCTCTCTTCAAACAATAGCTTCATTGCTGCCTCTGCTGGTCATTTTGTCTCATTCTGGGACACCTCAACCCATTCCCAGCTAGGCATCATCGAGGACATGGAAGAGATATACTCTCTCGCCTTATCACCCAGCGGTGATCATCTCGTTACCGGATCCTGGGGCTCAAAGAGAACCATCATCTGGGATCTCCATCGTATTCTCTCAATGTCATACCTCCCAACCGGTCATGTAGGTGTCAGAATTCTCAGTTCAAGAGTGCGATTGATTCATCAACTTTCCTTTTCGTACACGTGTAAAATCCCTGTTCAACCTGGCCTCAGGACGTATGTAGTCATCGGTTTCAGTGATCGACCTCAGGTGACATATTTTTGGTCCCCCCTTCAGGCGCAGGACACGACTTCGAGAGGCGTTCAAGGCGAACCTACTCAGAAGGAGGACCAGTTGCCGCACAACGCAACGCGTCACCCTGCCAAGGTAATATAGTAGCGTCATCCGGTGGCTGATAGCTAACTGATTCCTACTACAAGTCCAATGACGCATCACGTTCTGATCCTGCAGTGGAGATAAGCAACTCAATAGATGACGAGGACGCACTCGAGGTATGATGGAGTACGACCCCTCCCACAAGACATGGCACTAATGGTGGTAACAGGCTGTGGTGCCGTCGGGAACATCTGCCCCTAGTTTTGACTATGACGAGGTGAGCATTGAAAAGGTCGTTTCTGCCCTGGCTCGTGTTCATCACATGTTAGCCTCCTTCGCCCTTGGATGGGGACCCCGTCGAACTCAGTGAAATACCCCATGAACTCTCCCGGGATCACCAGCACTTGCCTTCCGATGCACCAGCCACCGTGCCTACTGGACGCGAGATACTTGACTCGCCCTCAAATGCCGAGTCTGATAGAACCCGACGTCGAATCGGGTGGCTCAAAATGATGTCGAAAAGGGGTAATCGAGATCGGACGCCTAATAAAGCACGCTCAGCCCAACCAAGTACACCGCGGACCAAAGCCACCTCTCCCGCTGAACAACCTTCGACGATATCCCTCACCCAACGTGTCAAAGTGAGTATACTCTTTGTATGCTTGAGAAAGCACGGGCATCTGACCGATCGCCTCAGCGTGTGGTTACAAAGAGTGTCGTTAGACCGGCACGTTCACGCTTCAATCTGCTAGCCTCGCATTCTTACTGACGCTATGATTCACAGAGGAAAAAAGACGGGCCCAAAGATGGCTCCAAACCCGCGTCGTCCAGCGAGCCGCCCAAGGTCGCAACGGCCTCAGAAGGCGGGCCTGCCCGAGCTCCGGACGAGACGAGACCCGTGGCCACTGCCAGTGGTGGTGTCCCATACTACGAGGTGATGCTCGTTTTCATGCCCTCAGACGCTCAGGCTCACATTCACTCTTCTAGCGAGGTCCCACTGATAGAGAACCGCCTTCGTATAACAATTTTAACTATATGATATCGATACCTTCGTGGATTTGTTGTGGTCGCAGAGGCCATTACGGTAGAGCACGTTAGATCGCTGTCACCCGTATATCATTCATAGGTACTCGTCGCTGGTCTTTGGGTTGGATCGTACACGGACAAGTGGATAGAACAGTATACCTATTTGGAGCCTTGTTCGAATCATTCATCATCCCAGTGGGGGAGGCGAGTTCAAGTTGCGGTCATACGCAAAGAATAAAGCCATATCACCCAGATGTCAACGACCCAAACATTGTTGGCGGGCTCTGGTTAAATATCTGCACTGGTGCGCACTTGACTCTGGAAACGCGCAAGCCCAACGTGGCTGAAATGCAGCTGGCGAAGCCATATGAGGAAGGCGATTAACTTGAAGAACGTGTGCGTCATGGTAGGGGAAAGACATGCCGTGTCCATCTTCGAAGGAGCCCTGTAATCCTCTCCTTGCGAGTGGTTTTGTCTTGACGACGCGACTATCGCTGACACGCTCCCTCCAAAAATGTCCCTTAGGTGTCCATAACGAATGGTGTCGGGCGAAGTTGCGTCGGGGAAGTTTCGCTTGGATACCGATTCCGAACTAGACTTGAGAGCTCAGCGCTCAAGCACATGGTGTCCTTATTCGCGTCGCGATACATGAACCACTCACCGCGCTCAGTTGCATCTTCGCTCGCCACATTCCCATCAGCATCTTGATCGAGCCGGATAAGCACTCGTAAGGTGAGTACACGCCGCTGGGACATATCATCATGATGGAGGTATTTTGCCATCGACCATGTATATAGTGCATCGAAGAACCGTTTGACGCTGAGACGGGCGCGTCCGTTGAAAGGTTTCTACCCACCGTATCCATGCCCGTTCGTCCCATTCGCCTCGGTGCACCAAGTAAATCCCTAAGAAGCCACAATATATAACGGAGCGTGTCGACACTCTTGCCAAGCGCGGACGAGAGCTATATGTATGCTGGAGTCGATGACAAGCCTGAGGATCCTTGCTACCGCGAAAGCGATGGCTAGTGAAGAGAAGCCAGGCCCTAGCCGATGTAACTTGCCGAACATGAATCGAGGATTTTAACGGGCGCACCAGATGACCGTACTGGAATGGAGCATCGATACGATCTTGGGTGGGAATCTTGGATCGGGACTCGGTGCGGGCTCGTTCAGGCCTCGAGGGTTTTTCGTTTGCGCGGACCTCGCTATCAGCCAGGGACTTCGGGTTCCGTCTCGATGGGTGGGACAAGTTAATGCGTTGAAGGATATGCTGACGTAGTAGGTAATAGATCCGGGGACAGAGTGCGTGATAATTGAAACGAGTCAACGTTCCGCGCTCGAATGGACCACAAGCTTTGACATTTGCGTCAGGGTGTTTCCTGGAGATCTACAGCCATAGACTCGTTGCCAGATGGCACGCGAACGCGAGACACCCCCGTTTTCCTCCCTAGTGATAGGCAATAATTAGGATATTGCACATCTGAAAGGACCCTTCCACACAGAGACGTGAAAGGGAGGATATTGCCTCCAACTGGACATTTATTCAACTAGATGATGAGCATTCAGAAACACGAGTAAATGCGCAGTTCTCGGAGTGTCCATTCGGCGGTGGCACCAACAAGACTACTGTCTTACCATTGGGGACATATGAGATCGCAAACGACGATATGCTCAGGGTACGAACATTGCGTACTGTTGAATGTCTGTGACAAGCCGGTCTCCGTCTTGTCTTGAAAGCCGCCTTGTCTTGAAAGAGACGTTACCAATCCTGTTCTGCAGTCGCTACTCCGCCCGCAGCTGACTGCATATTTTGGATTCCCGACCATTAAACATCAGGATCATTGTGAGCGAGGAGGGATTGGTTAGCCCACCTGAATACGATCTGAAGGAATTCCTGTGATACCACAGTGGGAATTGCGACTCGCTTGTCCGCACGTTAAGCTGGCAGAATGTCATGAGCTCGCGCTTTCTACAGGCATCGACTCTGTTCTACGTCCGTATGAATGCCTGGAATTGCTTGCTGCTGGCATTGACGCTGCGATCAACGTCGGGGTTTCCACTTGCTCATCGTGTCGACGTCCTTGACTGCTGCAGACGACGGAGAGATGGCACTCTTGGTGTCGACGGTCGATGTTCGCATAGAACCATGTAGAAGAGGGGTGAAGAGCATCAACCTCGGCCAGCGCAGCTGCCAGTGCTTCTAATTTGCCGAATGAGAGTAGGCTTCTTGTTTGATCT
>QFES01002497.1:0-31497 GCA_003316375.1 Tylopilus plumbeoviolaceoides
CAGTCAGGCTATTATTTAGTAAATTATTACTAGCAAGGCCAATGTTACTGTTTAGGCTGTACAACTCATAAATTCTATTATTGCTATGTCTGTATGTCCTGAAACTATTTGAAATATCCTTTAAAAATTTTTACTAACTGCCATGATAAAGAAGACAAAGTCACTATTTCTTAAGGGTTATGACAAATAATATTGATATGAATTATAAATGACTGAAACACAGTCATATCATCCCATAGGGCTGAAATAAGCAAGGTTGTGCTAGATGGGCAGTGTATATACAGAAAATGTAAAGGGAAAAGTTAATTGCTAGTAAAGTCAAAGATATAATAAGGCTTATAGGAGGTTTACTAATGGTATGAGACTATATAGAGAGTATTCCTAATAGCTTAAGGACCTATGGGCATAGCAATAATGAAATTTATAGATTGTGTAGCCTAAACAGTAACATTGGCCTTGCTAGTAATAATTTACTAAATAATAGCCTGACTGATGATAAAAGTAAATCATATAGAATGGCCATCATAAAGTCTGTGCTTTATTGGCTGGACTTCCAATAGTACCTGGCACACTATGGAACTTAATAGGCCAGTTTAGAAGGTAATCACACTTGAAACCACCTTAAAAAATACCATTTAGTTACTAAATGTGCTTCTACCAGAATTGATTGATTATAAAGCAAGATAGTGGGACAGTGGGAAAGGATTGCTATGGAACAATGTCAGGAGTAGTTAGAAAGCATGCCCAGAAGGTTTGAAGTAGTTATTAAGACCAAGGGAACTCATACCAGGGACTAAACATTTCAAAAAGCTTAGGGTCAAATAAGTGTCCCAATGAGGTGTCATTTTAATTTAGTTACCATTTGATCAAATCTGAACCAAATTCTATAAATCTTGGATGGTTAGAAAGCCAAGAGTATGTACCTTATTTAATACACTCATAGCTTAGGACAAGGATTAGTGGTTATCAGGTACCATTATGTTTAGTGAAAAACATGCAAACATTGGGACACTTATTTGAGCCACTGTAAACCCATGTATTTCACCATATTCCTTAGTCTTATCCATTTGTTTACCTCTCGCTCTAGGCTTGAGTGTGAATTAAGGGTACCGCTCTGTCTCTATCATTCTCTCATCTACTCGCTTCAGACTTGACGATTAGTCTTGAAGCCTTGAACATTGGTTGATTGTTGTCTTGCCCTCAAGCGTCACAACTTAAGTCTAGGTTGTTACAAGTAAGCCACACCTGGGTACTAGAATGTGAGAACTGATGCATTCTTAGGAGGCATTACCTACTGGTGCTATGGTCCTTGGTGTGGTACTATCCTCTGACAAAACCAACATCTCTGTCATGAGTGGCAATCACGTTGTGCATCCCATCTTGATCAGCCTCACAAACATTGATTCACAGATCCACAGCAAGATGTCCTTGCATGCCTACCTCCTTCTCACATTGCTGCCTATTGCAAGGTTCACTCACAAAACTGCTCATGTTTGTGGCTTACTGCAAGACTGACTGGTACATCAGGCTCTCAACATCGTCCTATCTCCACTAAAGACTGTGGCAGCAGTTGGCATCATGATGAGTGATCCGGTCGGAAACTTGAGGTATTGTTTTATGCCAATAGCTTCCTGGATCGCCAATACACCGGAAGAAAGTCTCCTGGCAGCCATGGGACTGAAGGCCTCTCCAATCACCACTGCTACAGCTGAAAGTTTCGGTGATCCTTATTGACATTCATCTCGCACTGCTTAAGATAACATAAGGTGGTTGGGAAAGTGATAGGGTGTGAGGGAATTCGTCCCAAGGGATTCTGGGTGGTTTCCTATGAGTAGGAGGATGATGCTCCACATATCCAGGAACTGATAGAGGGAACCCAATGTTTCTGATGTGTAGGAAAGTGTGGAAATGCAAGTCCGGAGAGTGGATGACAAAGAGGGAGCATGAAACTGGTGGGGAATGTCATAGAAGAGAGTAGGAAATGGCCCAAGACAAGGTGCACAGACGCTTGACTGGACAGAGACACAAGAACGAGAGAGAGTCTGGAAACACAGATTCTGGATGTGAACAGCAACGGCGCTGTCGACACAGACAAGAAAGATCCTGCGCACAGGCAGGAGACCTTCAAATGGAAAACTAAAAGATATATTTTAAGTCCTGAGGACAAGACTTTATAGTCTGGGCATACCGAGACTGTCTAACTCTATTGGAAATAACAGAAACGTCCTTGCAAGTCACACTAGGGACTGTCTAGTGATGTCAAACAAACATAGGAAGGTCCAAAACAGGTCAAGTTGGTGTTGACCAACTGATCCAGACACCAATGAATGGTAAGATATGAATCCAGGATATCTGGAGCATGGGAAACATCTGGATAAGCACAGATAAAAACGGATAACTCATGGATCACATAGGATGGACACAAACAGCAGTGGGACTCTTGAGGGACATGTTGGGGAACACCTAGAAACCTGTGAAAGCCTCTCTACAACTGTAGGATCCACTGGATTCCTACACTGCGAAGACAACACTAATTGCAATCTGTGTTGCCTGTTCAAAACACTCGCCAACTGATTTCAAGAACTTTCCCAAAGCTATCAAACAACTGTACTTAAATGGCATCATCGAGCCATTTTGCCTGGGCTGGGCCCTATTAGAGCCTTGCAACTTTATCACTGTGGAACCCTTGCACCACTTCCACTGATTTGCTTGGGATCATGATGTGAAGTGGTGAGTTGTGGTTGCAGGGGCCGATAAATTAGATTTTTGCTTCTCTGTCATCCAGACTCCCACAGGCTATCGAAGATTTGCCAAAGGTATATCCTGGTTGAAGCAAGTAACTGGCTGGGATCATCGCGTGGTTCAATGTTACCTTATAGGCATGATAGCTGGTAGGATCCCTCAGAAGTTCCTTGTGGCTCTGCATGCCCTTCTCAATTTCCACTACCTTGCACAAGCACTCATGTTCACTGACTCCTTTCTTAATCGAGTTGCCAATGCTCTCTAGGAATTTCATCAAAACAAGGACACTATCATACAGCACAGCACACATTACAGTTGGGAAATCCCAAAGCTCAAGCTTCTCCAAAGTGTTGTCCCAGGTATTCGTCAGTTGGGTGTAGCAATACAATGGACAGCTGATGTCACAGAACATGCACACGTCAAAGAGATCAAGGTGCCCACATGTGCTGGCAATAACCAAAACTATTATAGCCAGATTGTGTGGCACCTCAACAGACTGGATAAATGTTTTCACTTTGACCTCATAATGTACATTGAAGAGCACCACACCAAGGTAGAGTGGATGAGGGTTTCCCAGATGACAATGAAGACGACAAGGATCATGAACCAGACATTGAAAAGCTTGTGTTTGAAGTGTATCTCACCCCAGGACGATCTATCATCGACTACTTCGCTATCTTCTCCGCTCTCCTTTGGGGATCCCACCCTTCTGCTGTTAAACCCTTCCGCATGTTCACCATGATGATGAGTGCTTTCCACCTTGCAACCAAACCATTATTGAGGCTAACTCTGGCCAAGGCCTCTATCAAATATGGCCTGCCAGATCTCGCTCTCACCATTTCCATATGACTAGATGGCAGTTCTGCACAGCATGGGCCTGATACTACACTTCAGATATGGCAGAAACTACCAGTCCAGCAGATGTTGTATCATGACCCTAACATCCTTGAAGCACCACAGACTCTACACATCATTCCACCCTTACCCACAAATTCTTTTGATGAGTATGACTCGGTTATCCTTAGCTCTGTACCTGACAGTGACTGGCTGAAACATGGGCTGGCTGGCCATTCCATCACCCAGCTCCGGCTAGTATTCTGCCTGCCATGCTCTGATTTTTTCCTTGCTTACATTCAATGCTTCATTGTTGGAAGCATGAGCACTGCCACTGGAATACACCATCTCAAGCAAGCAGTGTGGTCAAATGAGCAATGAATCAGGGAGGTAGTTCCTGTCACTCTCATTCAGACTCCTGCCCATCTGATCTCTGATTTTGGTGAAGAGGCACATCCATGTAACAACCTAGACTTAAGTTGTGACGCTCAAGGGCAAGACAGCAACAAGTTCAACCAGTGTTCAAGACTTCAAAGCTAATTGTCAAGCTTGAAGCAAGTAGATAAGAGTAGAAATAGAGCAGTACCCTTAATTCACACTCAAGCCTAGAGCGAGAGGTAAACAAATGGATAAGACTAAAGAATATGGTGAAGTACATGGGTTTAAATACTGGAGAAAAGGGTGCACAGACCAGGCTATGAACTGCCTAGTAAAGATGACCGATGCTGCGTGCGCAGCTATGTGCAGTCAATGCTGTGAGAACGAATATGGTAAGGTAAAAGTGGAGTCATATGTCGTCCAATAAAGAGGAAAGAAAAGATCATACAATAAGTAAGCCAATCAAATGAGAGAGAAATGGATGAAATCGTAACACTACCCCCCTCCTAGATCGAGGTGTCCCAATGAGATCTCTAATAAGCTTGTCCAATCCGTTTCCGGGTATGGATCGTCATTTAAGACGACTCAGCCTACCAGTTACCCCATTGACCCTGATTCTGACTGTTCGCTGGCACATCATTGGTCATGTCCCATTGGTCATTCTCCCAGTCAGGAGGGGGACATTTGAGCAGCTTACCCCAACTCTGTTTGACTCTGATGGCCATCCATTCGGTGGTCGTGACCGTCGAGAACATGAATACATGCCAAGGACTGAGTGACAGGGAGACGAGGATGGGAGTTTGCATGCAGGCGGCCTCTTGAACCAAATTGGAGATGTGGATAGTGATGGTGTGGGCGAGAACGTAAACCAGGGTAGAGATAAATATGATGGTGGCACAGATGAAGAGGGCGATGAGAGACATGACTGCGATGAGAAGATGCTGGGGAAGTCAAGGGTGTAATAGGGATTATATATCTCCTTCGAAGTCCAGATGCATGGCATTGAAACGTGTCTCGGTATCTATGGAGTAATCCTGGAAAGGGGCAGCGAAGTCGGAGGTGGAGATTCCATGGATCTTTCTAGGGGAGGACGGGTTTCCATTGTGAAATTCAGCAATTGCTTTTTCCGCATTAGCCAAATTTGCTAGTGGTTCCCACGTACAATGTGTTTCGTCCCATCCTTTCCAATGTACAAGATATTGGAGTTGTCGCCCCAGGCCTTTCATTCGTGATGCCACGATCGATTCGACTTCGTATTCCTTGTGTAATGACCTAAACTTGAGTTGTGACGCTCGAGGGCAAGACAACAATTCAATACCAGTGTTCTAGGCTTTAAAGCTAATCGCCAAGCTTAAAGCGAGTGGGATGAGATGATAGAGTAGAGCAGTATCCTTAATTCACTCCCAAGTCCTAGGACAAGAGAAAACAAGTGGATAAGACTGTAGGATACGGTAAAATACATGGGTTTAAATACAGGCTGGAAAAATGCACAGACCAGGCTATGAACTACTTAGTAAGGACGAGTGATGCTGTGTACGCAGCCATGCACAGTCAATGCTGTTCTAACAAATACGGTAATGAAGAAGTGGGATCATATGTAGTCCAATGATAAAAGGGAAAGGGAATTGTATGACAAGTGAGCCAATAGGATGAAGAGAAAATGGAGAAATCATAACACCTTGTGTCCTTCTTTCGTGATTACGATTGGGTCAGGTCATAGCGTTGGTTGTCCATCTAGAACTTCTTGGTAGGGTTTAATGCGGGAAACATTGACCATGGGATGGATGTGAATGGATTTCGGAAGGTGTAATGTGACAGCATTAGGTAGGACCTTTGTGATGGTATAAGGTCCGATCCATTTTTGGGTTAATTTCCGCACGGTATAGGGGAGTTTGAGATGTTCCATGGAAAGCCATACTTGATCTCCGATAGTGTAATCTGGAGCTTCACTTTGCTTCTGTTCTGCAGAACATTTCATCATTTTTTGGGTTGCCTCAAGAGCTTCTTTAATTTCCATATGAGCTTTCCCAGCCTCTTGTCCAAATTCTCCAGCTGCCGTCTTGGCATTACCTTCAAAACCTAAACAGGGATGGTAATTTTGGGTGATAGCAAAAGGAATAGCCTGAGTGCCAGTGGCGGAGGTGAGGGCATTATTGTGCTGGAATTGGGCTAATTTGATCCATTCTGCCCACGTTTCCTGCTTCTTTGCCATGTAAGCATGGAGATATTGTTCTAGATCTCGATTGATCCTTTCGGTTTATCCGTCAGTTTGAGGGTAATACGCCATGGAGAGCCATTGCTTGATCCCAAGGAGTTTGCAGAGTTCGGAAGTGAAATCTGAAACAAACTGAGGTCCGAAACTATACTAAGAGGGAGTCCATGAATACACCAAACATTGTCTCTGAAGATACAGGCTAAGTCTTTGGAAGATGTGGTTTTGACGCAAGGTACAAAGACCACTTCTTTAGAAAACCTGTCCACAATAACGCAAATGGAATCAAATGAAGATGAGATAGGAAGTCTGGTAATGAAATCGACAGAAATGTCTTCCCATGGATGTTTGGGGATAGGGAGGGGAATAAGTTTGCCTGCAGGTGCCTTTTGCTTACCCTTTGTGAGGGTGCACGTTTGACAGGAATCTATGTAAAGTTTCACATCTTTAGTGATGCCGGGCCAAGTGAAATATCGTGAGAGAAGATGAATAGTTCTTGCCTGACTGGGGTGGCCAGCGATGGGAGAATCATGGCATAAGGTTAACAGCCTTGTTCATAAGGAAGGAGGGATAAAAACTTTTCCGGAATTGTTTCTAAATATTTTTTCCTCATTATTAAAGGTGAAACCTTCTATGTCCCTTGAAATCTTCTGTGATTCAATGGTTAGTTCTTTATAAAAGGATGATGATAGGGAAATGTTATTTGCTTCGAGAATTTCTGGGAAAATGGTGATGTTAGTATTGTGGTCGGTGACTGCATCACCATGGTCTGGTCTCCTTGATAGAGTGTCTGCTCGTCCGTTGGTTGTTCCTGGCTTATAGCACATTGTATAGTTGAATTCTTGTAGGAGTGCATGCCAGTGGGCCTGTCTAGGAGATAAGGTTTGTGGCTTTCACCAATACTCGAGATTTTTGTAATCCGTCCAGATCTCAAAAGAAGCTCTTCCAATAAGGTAATGGCACCATTCTTTGAGAGCTCGAATGACTGCTAAGAGCTCTTTATCATAGATTGGATAGTTTTGTTCTGTGCTATCAAAGGATTGAGAGATAAACACAGTTGGCCTCCACAAACTGTCTTCACCCTTGACTGATAGTACTCCTCTAGTAGTGATGTCGCTAGCATCAGTTTCTACTTGCGTTTCTTTTTCTTGATCTGGATATGTGAGAAGAGGTGCTTTGGTGAAGCATTTCTTGAGATCATTGAATGCCTTTGCTTGATTCGGCCCCCATATGAAGGGTACATCTTTCTTTGTAAGATCATTTAGTGATCTAGCAATGTCAGCAAAATTGGCAATGAAACGTTGATAGTAATTGCAAAGACCAAGAAAACCTTGTACTTGTTTGAGTTGAGTCAGGGTTGGCCAATTGAGGACACCGGCTACTTTTGACTTTTGCATTGTGACTCCTTCTTTCGAAATGACCATTCCGAGGAAGTCAACCTTCTCTTGTTAGAAGTGACATTTTTCAGGCTTGACATAGAGATCATTTTCTTGTAGTCGCTGGAGAACTTCCTTGACTATTCCTCGATGTTCTTCTACTGGTCTTCTTTTGGTGAAGATATTGCAGTCATCCATGAAAATGATGATGACTGTATACATGTCATTGAAGACATTATTCATCATCTGTTGGAATGTAGAAGGTGAGTTTGTCATTCTGAAGTACATTACCAATGGTTCGTAGGAACCAAGAGGAGTAACAAAAGCTCCTTTCCATTTGTCTCCTTCTTTGATACGGATATTGTTGTATCCTCATTGGAGATCCATGGTGGTAAAAAGATCAGCCAGCACCTTTGAGTCGATCTATCAATTGAGGGATTAGTGGTAAAGGATAAGCATTTTTTATAGTCCCGTCATTGAGATAATGGTAATCAATGACCATTCATTTTTACTGTCTTTCTTGGGAATGAAGAATATGGGCAATGTTTGTGGTGATTTGGAAGGTCAGATGTATCCTTTCTCGAATTCTTTTTTGACAAATGTCCTGACTTCTTCCATGTCAGCGTCTGAAAAAGGAATGATATGACCTTTTCTTGGTTCAAAATCCGGTTTAAGGTCAATCGCATGATCCCATGGCTTTCTAATTGGCATTCGTTCCAATTCATTCTGTGAAAAGACGTCAAGGTAATCATGATATTGAACAGGTACTTTTTCTTTGAGTCCTTCCTCTATTGCTCATTGGAACATGGAGGAAGGTAGTCGATCTTGTTGATGCAATCTGCATTGACCAGTACACCTAGAAAATGTTAGTTCCTTTTTGACCCAATTGATTTTTGGATTATGGCATTCTAGCCAATCATATCCTATAAAGAGTGGATGTGTTCCTAAGATAGTAACATAGAAATCGGCATATTCTGAGTGTCCTTGAATGTCTAGTAAGACCGTTACTTGATGTATAATGCTTCCTATGGCTCCTTCAGAACCGTCGGCATTTGTGACTATTACAGGGTTAGTCAATTCGCTAAGGATGAGATTATTATCTTTGCAAAAGTCCAGATCGATAAATGAGTTGGATGCTCCTGAATCGAGCAGAGCACTGAGTCTTGCTGATTTCCATCCTGTGGTTGTTCTAAATCACAAACTGGTTTGGATGGTGAATTGTCTTGGGATGTTGGGGTCGAGGGCTTGTGATGAGATTCCTGTGGAGCAATTAGTCATAGGGGAATTAAGCATGTCTTTGGATGCTGCGCTTTCACTGAAAGATGTCCCAAAAATAGAGTCTATTGTGCATACAGGAAAATCATTGTCAGTATATTCTTCTAGATTATGAACACCCTCTTCGTTCATGATCACTGGGCTTTTAAAGCCTCCTCTACTGCCAGCTGTCTCGCCAGTAGGCTTCAGCTTCTGCTGTTACATAAGCAGCATTATGTAAAGCGTATCCGACACTGGCAGCTGCCTGTGGCTGTTCTTGTGTGAGATCCAAGGACCTTGCATTTGTCTTCTTTGGCTTTTTGCAGTTTCGGGCGATGTGCCCTACTTCTCTGCAGTTGTAGCAAGTATGGGTATCACCAGCATACTGCATTCTGATCTCCATTGGAGCTCCATGACTGGGTTGTGTCCCTGTGGGCATAAACCTTGGCTGGTCCTGGCCTAACTGTCCCTGGGGAGCATGATATTGTCCCTGGTAGGGTTTAGAGGTTTGAGCCACCCTAGCTGCTCCTTGCTCCTCATGGATCCTTTCCAATGTTTTCCCATATTCATTGTACTATTTGTATAGGTCGTCGTAGTTGTCTTCATCAATTTCACAGTGGAGGGAAACCTGCTGATACATAGCAAATCTGATCGCTTGTTTGAGTAAGTGCGTCACCTCTCCATCCGATACTTTTGCTTCTCTTTTAAGAAAGTCGAACTTTTGAAGGAAGTCCACAGTGAGCATCAATCCTTGTCGAAGTGCTTTCAACTCCTGGTACGATTGGTATTCAAGAGTTTTGATTTGGAAGAAGCTTGTGATTTCCTCCTGAAGTCGTGGCCAGCTTGGCCAGGCTGCATCTCCGTACTCCAAGTAGTTTTCGGTTCCTTCCACTTTAAACTTCCTGGTCTCTTTGTCAAGGTATTTCTCCATTGTCAGCTGGGCAAAGGGTTCTGCTTTTCCTTCAAGGCGAATTAGGACCGCCATGGCCAATACTTTATCTGTTTTCCAGGTTTGAGCAGAAACCCAGAGACATATTTTTGTCCACCACAGACGGAACTTCTTCTTGTCCCCATCCCATTTGCCTGGCTTGGCAATCTTCTTCATCGTTTCTTCAGACTTTGTTCCTTCTTTCACAGCATCAATCAGCACCACCTTGAGGTCATCCATGTTAAAGGGATCTGACATTGTTGCTTACTATCAAGTATATTTCAACCTGATTCTGGGCAATTCTTCTGATGTATCATTTCGAGGAGGCGAATATCGTTTCTTCGTGTAAAGTATAAATCTTCTGAGGCAGCATCTTGCACTCAAGTAGGTAGTCTTATCCAAGTGTAATGACCTAGAGTTAAGTTGTGACGCTCGAGGGCAAGACAGCAACGAGTTCAACCACTGGTTGTGTTCAAGACTTCAAAGCTAATCGTCAAGCTCGAAGCGAGTAGATGAGAGTAGAAATAGAGCAGTACCCTTAATTCACACTCAAGCCTAGAGCGAGAGGTAAACAAATGGATAAGACTAAGGAATACGGTGAAGTACATGGGTTTAAATACTGGAGAAAAGGGTGCACAGACCAGGCTATGAACTGCCTAGTAAAGATGACCGATGCTGCATGTGCAGCTATGTGCAATCAATGCTGTGAGAACAGATATGGTAAGGTAAAAGTGGAGTCATATGTCGTCCAATGAAGAGGAAAGAAAAGATCATACAATAAGTAAGCCAATCAAATGAGAGAGAAATGGATAAAATCGTAACAATCCATGTTTGACTAGATTGAACAGCTATGAACAAAGTTCCATGTTTTGGCTTAACAAGTATTGGTCTAAACAACTTTACCATGCATTATCTCCAGTCTAGTTCTCAGTCATATGCTTCAAATTACGCAATGGGATATGCAGTAGTAACCACATGTTAGCAATTGATATCTACTTATCTGGTTATCGATGAGTTGTGATGCCACATGTCAATATTTCCATCCAGCTTTTGGTTTTCCACATTCAACTTGCTCACCGAATGATGTCTGACAATGGTGCAGCTCAGATCAGCCAACTTGAACAGAAACTTGAAGAATGATGAGTAAGTAGAGGCTTACTCTGGTTAACTCATTTTTGTTGTTTATCATGTTAATAGCAACTCTGGCCACATCCGACACCATACAACCTATATTGCATGAGTATCACATATGCAACTCACTACAGCCATCAACTATCTCACCAAACTCCATAGATCTCAACTAGGATCCCACAGCTCAGGTGAAAAGAGGATTGGACAAGATCAATCCTGGATGCCTTACTCCAGAATGATATGAACGACACCTGCATGAAGCTCAACAAAAGAGACAGTGCTGCATTTCTAGAATTCATATATCCTGATCACTGTTTGTTTTCAATGCCGGAGGATTCATCAATTGACTAGAATGGGCAGCATATGTATGATAAACCAGATTCTTAGTGTCTTTGAGCAAAAAAAGTGGTATGGACAACCCAACAAATCATCAAAGACAAGCCAGTGGCTCCTGCTTTCTGGCTATCCCTTATTTACACCCAAATCCATTGTTAATTGTGAAGCTTAGTTGGAAATCTTCCTGAACAACATGCTTGGGGTCGTCAGCAGCACTTGTGGCTTGTTATTTTTGTGAGTATTGCTTAGCACCCAACAACTCACTTACCAACTTGCATCAACAACAGCCATTGGGATGCAAGATCCTCCACTTTGCCTTTAGATGGGTCTCCCACACATAGAAAGCCCGATATAACATGCTGCTTCAGAGCCCCTTTTGCCCATAACCATCACTGGGGACAGGTGGCGATGTTTTGTGAAGTGAAAAACCAAAATAACAAGATGAAGAAAAGCCAGTTGTTCACGGAGATAGCTGGCAAGACATCGTGCATTATGGCTGCACAAGATGGCCGTTACCTTGTTCCATGCATCTGCATACTCAGTTCTTGCATATGTTTAATGATCTTCAACCACAGCAGATCAATCACCACGCATACTTTCAACATTAATTGCTCACCAAAAGACTTCTTGTGTATACTCATAGGTGTTTCTCTTGTCGACTACTCTGGTCTCAGGTTTGATATTTTGATTGAATGGGATGGCAAGGACAGTGCCCCTGCCAACAAAGTGGGATCACAAGATGACCAAGAAATAGTGCTGGATAACGTACCAGATGATAAAGAGCTTGACTCAGATGAGGGGATGATTGGGTTGGACAAGGAGGATTCTTACTATGAGGATGGCTCAGATGATGAGAATGACCAGGATGATGACACACCCGATGATGAACACCTCTACACTGAAAAACAATAATTGGAAAAAATGGCTGAAAGTGATTGACAAGGATGGTCGTGTCTGCAAGATATGGCTCTGCAAAATTCTTTCCATCTCTGACAGCCTGGTCGGCTGGGAAACAACCATTTGGGAGGGCCTAGTTGACTTGGATACTCCTGGGCCGGAGGTTGCGGTCACAGTCAAGGACTTGTGGATCAACCCTCTAAGGAAGTACACAGAGGGGATGATCTTGTATATACTGGCACAATATGGCATTGAAGGCATCCTGGAGCTACTTGCGGAGGGGCAAGTCAGTACCAAACACTTCTTTGATGAAATGGAGGTCAATATCTCCACTCATTTCATCTGATCAAAACTGCATAATATCCATTCTCCGGACAACTTTCACCTTCAAGTTTTATTCTGCCTCATCACATTTCCTGTTGGTACCCTCCTCATCGATTTTTCAAGTCTAGGAGAGCTATTAGTTGCATTTCTAGACTGCATTATTGGTGAGTATTAAACCACCTTTCAATTACTATTAATTCTTAATGAACCCTAGCACACAAGAATGCTGTCAAGTGTGCTGGGATTCTGCACTGGGAGATTAGCCTCATCAATCTGCTGCTCGCCCTGACAAGGAAGAAGTGGTGAGCTCACAAGCAATACCTAGCGCACTTTCTTTCTGACCAACCCTGGCTGAACTTGGAGAGAAAAATAAGTGGACTCGCACGACAAGGTATACTTGCTGACTGGGGCTACTTGGTCCCTACTCCTGTTACTGATACAGTCCACACTCCCGACACAGTCCACTCTGATGACCCTTTCTTACTGCTGGCCAGACCTAATCCACCTACCTCACCAATCAAACCACATGACTCTCTGAATGATTCATGGGCTGAAAGTCTTGCACCAACTGATCTTGTCCCCGTCAGACAGATTAGAAAATATTGTCAAGTGATGACCATCACTGCATCAGAGCTCATGGGCGAGCACGACATTGTGCTCTTGATGGGCACTGACAATCCAAAGCAGATGCTTGTCATACCATTGATACATGCCCACTATATCATACAATATGTCTTCTTTACTTTTGCCAAGTCCACCAATTGACTGGAGACTCAGGGAACATGGTCATGGATGGCTGTCGAACTTGTTATGGCTGGCCCTGGACAGCCTGTAGTACACAACTCGCTACACGACTTAGATTTGTTCTTTTACATTCTCATTGGAAGCATCAGCAAACCCCTTTGTTTCACACAGGGGCTACAGACCTACAATGTGCTACAGACATACCACAGATGCACTACAGACATCAAATTTAAACACAACATGAAAATAACCATATTTTAGCTCATTGTAACTCATTGTACAGGACTGTACAAAGGGGAACCTATCTGTATCATTGTGGCACTGTAGTGCAACTGTACAGAGCTGTATAGTGCCGCACATTACATAAGGGGTTTGCTGATGTCAATATGCATTCTCTATTCAGAGCTGTCAAAGCAAAAAACCGACCAAGAGCTTGCTGAATACTACAATCAGCTATTCAACACATCCAAACCATGTATCCTCAAAACCCTCACTATTCAATTGAACCTGACATGGTTCCTGAAAGTCATGAACCATATCTCCCCTTATTTCCAGCCAATCATTCCCCTCCTCAATAACCTCCGAGATGATATCATATTGTCCATGTATACCAACAAGGAGGGGAATTTTCACTCCAGTTCCCCATTCAACCACAACACAATTATCTGACACATCATTCAGTCACTCTCCTCTCTTGAACCTGAAGCGTGGGGCACAACATCATGATTAGCTTTGGATGATACCCAGCAGTCCCCAGACAGTCCCTTGGCACAACATGATGTGAGTCCTACTCTGATTCAGCCAGATGACACATGGAGACGGACAAGCAATGTGCTAGCCCCGCCCTCACTCTCAGTGGACCACTCTTTTCTCAGCTTTGGACGTCATGTGTACAGCGATTTGGGCATATAGTTGGCAAAGGGGGGGATGCAGCAATTTCGCTGGCAGACTCAGACAACTTGCTGTCAAAATATCTAGGGTAATGTCTGGCATTACTAGAGAGTTTTCCTGGGCATCATCCACTGGTTAAGACACACATTAGTAAGTTCAAATCATTTCTATTTTACTCATCTTTGAATTTCTTATCTATCACCTGCGATTTGAGTGGTTTTTGCCTTACACTTCTTGCTTACATTGCCCATCAGTTCATTCATAGTCACACCTTCCTCAGGCTCTTGCTTGACTTTGCAACTTGTGAGCCAATTTCCTTGGTCATCCAGATTGTTGCGGACCCACCCAGGATAGTCAAGTGAGCAGAGAAGGTTGATCTTCCAGTTGGATTCCACTAGCTAAAGAATTGGGAAAGACTTGGATGCAAGTGAACAGATGACCTCTTTCACAAAGGCATTAGCTTTGCCCCAGCTCCTCAGAGCCAAATCATCTTGTGGATAGCTTTGAGGGTTCCATCGGAGATCGTGTTTCCCTGCTCATCTTCTATAAATGCAAATTTGTATAGGCAATCAGCATGGGCCTCAGGGGTATTTGTCCACTTGTTATACTTCTGTTGAGTCCAAAAAGTGGAGCTTTGGGTACATTTCAGCAGTCTTCATCTGGTTAGTAGGTAGGCTCCAAGTCATGGGATTCTGTAATGATGCAGACAGCTGCTTGAGCATCATTCTAGATGATGTAATATAGTGAGCATGTGAAATAGAGGATAAGAACTCACTTTAAGGTGTCACACTCAGTTGTCACCTTGAGGAGCTGTGTTTCAAGTGCCTTGCAGTGCTTTTTAAACATGAGAGCCTCCTACATATATGGCTGACCAATGCATATAAAGTAGTTAGCCTAGTCCCAAGAATTGTCATCTTACCTGGGAGTATCTGAGTGATGACTGAGCTGGCAGGGAGATTAAGGGGGTGGTGGTGGCACATCCAAAAATGTCTGTGTCATGCATGTTCTCAAAAAAAAAGCTGTATTCAAGTTAGTAGTTGTCAAAAATCCTTGTTAGTAAAGACTGTTTCCACATGTACTTACTACCTCTTTTGCATATCATGCTTTCAGTGTTTCAGTAGTGAGTCCCTGGAAGCCCTCCATCACATCACATCACCAAGGATGGTAGGTCCACTTGTCCATTGCATTTTGGACCAGTGTGAGCCTGGGTTTCTGTTGGGGCAGGCTCTATGCCATGTTTCATGTCTATACTATGCATGCATCAGGCTCATGAAAGAGGTATGGAGCCTGCCTTATACATAGTCTGACCAAAGCTAACAGGCAAGTCAACTATATGGATTTTTCTCTACCTCACACAGAAAGGTGATGATGAGGCAAAGCCACTCCAACCTCACCATTGGGGCTGTTGCTTATGGGGGCAAAAACCAACAGACCAGGTAGTGATGCTACCCAATGTAGTGAGTGTGTTTTTGGAAGGTGAGGTCCTTGAAGCCATGGCTGAGTGCATTGCCTTGGCATGCCAAGCAAACCTGGAAGAAGGAACTCTTCCAGGATGCTATGCATTATGCATCAAGCTGTAACCTTGTCTGTGCCAATGTGGGTTGAAGTACCTGTCACATTCAAGAGGCCTTTTCATCACTAGTTAGGAAATTCAGAATATCATCACAGTCATCCCCCTCTGGGAACTTGCTTTGCATACCCTGCTGCACAACTTCCTATTCCAGGAAGACACCCCATTGTTGTCCTTAGAGCACACTACTCTGGCCTGCTTCTAGCTTGTCCTTGCTGCCTACTCTTTGTTGCAAAAATGAGCTTTGCCACTGTGGATTTCAATTCCCCAGTTTCTATAATGTCTACAATAGCTTTGATGATCTAAAAAACACTTTGAGGAATATCTTTCCTCCTGGCACCTTCAAACAATTATGATCCAATTTGATCTATATATCTCTTCTAATCACAACTTCCCTGGAACTATCTCCTCCTTCCTCCATCTACTCCTACTCCTACCCATATGGTACTCAGTTCATTTATGAAAATTATGGACTTTGAGATGGCACAAGAAAAATTTCCCAGATCTTTGACTTGATGATGAACAAAGAGGATCAACTCCCTAGATCCTACTGATCCTTTTTTGGATCACTGCCAGCCATAATCTGGATGTAGATACTTATTACAATGACCCTCCTTATGCAATTTTCCCAATCCATTATGTTAGAGGTCTAATTTAAATACCTCCAGGTTAATGATAGGTTCAGGTACAATAAAACCAACATATAATGCAAATTCATACATAGTGGAAATGTGTAGATGACATAACAGTCAATACCAAAACAATTCTGGTTGTTAAAACAAGTAAATCATAGACAGGTATCATTGCAAGTTTCAAACACCAGTGATCAAGTTTAATCATATCAATTAATGTCATATTAAGTGTTATACCAACTGACACACCAATGGGCACACAGTGTGAATGTGTTTATGAGCAGATCAACTTAGTCCCATGATTCATTGTCTGAAACTACATGCAAATCCACACACAGCAGGAATGCATTTGAATGATTAGTAGATTTCTATATTTGTTATCCATCTACAATATGTGATCTATACATTTTGTACCTTCTTGTTTGATTTGGTAGATGTGTTTCCATTATTTATGATTAGATATAGTTTTCATTGCATATATCTACAGTGCATTTCAGAACATAAGAAGAGAGGAGCATACAGTGAGCAAAGCAACTCAGAGCTGGGTGTGGATGTAGCCTTTGTCATATCCAACCCCTAATGTCCCCCTCCAATCCCATCTCTGGCCTACTCTGCCATACCTCCAGTACACCCTAAGATCTTGCCCTGGACTTGTCAACTCTGCATCAGACTTCATTCGCACCACCTTAGACACCACCTCAGACACCTTCCCCATTAGTACTCATCTTTTGTTACACTCCTTATAGTATAGTTTCCATTCTTCATACATAGCATCCCTCCAACCCTTCATGCTAACTTACACATCATTTGCCACATCATATGCTCTCTATTCCGTTCCATATGCTTGTAGTATAGCTTCTCCGATATCTCTGTTTATTCCAGTATGAACTCTGACCAGACTTCACTATATAAACCATGTATCCTTTATGTAGTTCCTTAGTACAAATATCAACTAAGTTTCCTCCACTCTGACCTTTTCCTGTTCTCCTTCTCTGTTCTCCTATTTTCTCTATCATCTTTTTTATCTGGAACCTTTGTCCCTCCAAAATCCAGGACATGAAGTACAACAAGGGCACAACACATAAGTCATGTTCCGAGTCCCTCTGAGTATCATTCTCTGTTATCTCCATTGGACCTCTGGTCCATCTTATACTAAAGAACCCCAAAACCCCTCAGATAGCTTCAGACCTCATCAGACTTACCTCCGAAGGACCCAGACTTGACAGCCTCTGACTGAGAGGGACTTGACAGGTAATAGGCTGAGTTTCACTGGACTCAACCACCTATTTTGTCTGATGGACTCATTAGACCTGTGAGATAATCTCTGAATAAGAATAGCCAACTCACCATTCTTTTAAATAACAAAAAGGTGTGAGTATATCCTACTAAATTAGTGACTTTAGGGCAAGTGAGAAGATAACTTGTGATGTATGTAAGAACCCAACAGAGGACCAATAGGTCCAATGATTACCTACAAGGCTGGAGGTCAGACCTAAGTCCAGACCAACCAAAGCTGTCAAAACAGTTAGTAGATCTTTCTGAAGAACCAACCCACCATAGCTGAGCAATAACTGAAGGCCAAAGGCCTGAGGTTGAGTGGACTGAGGTCAGGACTTCACACAACCTGTCTTTCATGAGAACCATGTGAGTGGATCTCAATCTAAGCCCTGTGCCTTGCACTTGCCCCTCTCATGCCACAGAGAACACATCTGTCAAGTCCGAGTCCTCCGGAGGTAAGTCCGACGAGGTCCAAAGTTATCTGAGGGGTTTTGGGGTTCTTTAGTGTAAGGTGGACCGGAGGTCCGACAGAGGTAAACGGAGGTGGGTACTTAGCAGGACTTGGCACAAGACTTGTGTGTCGCGCCCTTGTTGTACTTCATGTCCCAGATTTCGAAGGAACAAGGGTTCCAGGTGAAGGAGATGTTATGACCAGTAAGAAGACAGAGGAAGAGAACAGAGGAGAGTCAGAGTGGAGGAAACTTAGTTGATATTCATACTGGAGAACTACATAGAGGATACATGGTTTATATAGCGAAGTCCGGTCGGAGTTCATACCGGAATATATGGAGATATCAAGGATGCTATACTACGAGCATATGGAATGGAATGGAGAGCATATGATGTGGCGAAGGATGTGTAAGTTAAGAATGAAGGGTCGGAGGAAGCTATGTATGAGGAATGGAAACTATACTATAAGAAGTGTAACAAAAGGTGAGTACTAACCGGGATGATGTCCAAGGCGGTGTCTGAGGCGGTGCAAACGAAGTCCGATGCGGAGGAGACAAGTCTGGGGCAGGATCTTAGCGGAATGATATGGGCATACTGGAGTACGCCGGAGTAAGCTGGAGATGGGATCGGAGGGGGACATTAGGGGTTAGGAGCGGATATGACAGTGCCCCCCCATTAGGCCAAGCCCTCGAGGCCGTAAATGTAGACTTGCCTTCACGGAGCATGCATCACATGATAAGAACGTGATCGGAGTGCGAAAAAAGGAGTTTGTTGATTGCCCACCGGAAAATCAAGCGGACCTTGAAATCCTTATAAATGTAGGGTGTTCACCCAGAATGCCTCTTCAACCCAAATCTCAATATGTCGCCCTCACAAGAAAGCAACTACTCCGAATCCAATGTAGAAGTCGACAATGAGGTCGCTCGTCTCACTGCGCAGCTTGAAGCTGCCAAGCACGAACGGGCGGAATGAGCCCAAAGGGCCGTGGAGGAGTGGCAAAGGCGTGAGCAAGCGGAGAAGGAGCAGTGCGAGCACGAGGAGAAGGAAAAGCGCAAGTGAGAGTGGAAGGTAGCAGAAGAGCATGCGCGGAAGGAGCGCGAGGAGAAGGAGTGGGCTGCGAGGCTGGAGAGGACACAGGAAAGTCCAAGGTGCGCAGCAGGCCGGTCGGGGTTGATCCAGAGCTGATCACAGCAACTTAGGACGATCCAATTGAGTTCAGGACAGATGGAGAGGAGGAGCGCGGACAATCTCCGAGGTCGAAGAAGAAGGCGGCGAGGTCCTTGACGACATCAACATGTACACAGTGCACGAAGCAGGGGTGGGAGTGCGTGCTGCCTCCCCCAGGAATGAAAGGGAAGTTGTGTGTTCCATGCACGAAGGCGCACATTCTGTGTAAGAGGCCGCGGGAGGAGGAGTCTGAGATTGAGGATGAGGAGGAGAAGGAGAGCGCTCTGGTGCCACACAAGAAGATGTGGGCGGAGGTCATGATCCCGGCGGCTGGGTTGTCCCGGGGCCCCGGAATGGATTACAGGGCCCTCATGGAGGTGCTGCGGGACATGGCGTCATCCTTGCGGCAGGTAGTGGAGGAGTTCTCAGACCTCAGGGTGGAGGCCAGGGAAGCGAAGAAGGAGAGAGAAGGAAGGAAGGAGAAGAAAAAGAAGGAGGCAGAGGTACAGACGGAGGAGAAAGGAAAAGGAAAGGAGAAAGAGACAGAGACAGAGGCGGAAGTGGAGGTAGAGGCAGAGGTGGAGATGAAGGATGTGGAGGGTGAGGCGGAGGACAAGCTTGTAGAGTAAGTAATAAGTAGTTTCTTTTTTCTTTTGTATAATGTTTTCTTGGCTTTTTTTGTTTTAATGTCATGAGCATTACGTCGTAATACAGAGTGAAGAGAGGAAAAACAAACGGAGAAAAAACAAGAGGAACATCAGAGTGATCCGGCGCTAGGAGGGAAGTGGTCCAGGTCTGTCCGGATACTTCCAATGGAAGTCCGAGACGAGATCCTTTGCATTTCCTAATTCCGTAGCTAGTAGCCATGAGGTTTTGTCATCTGTTCCTTCGTAACCGAGCCAACGGACCAGGTACAGGAGTTGACAATGATGTCTTCTCCGATCGATCTTGGAGTCTAGGATCTCCGCGATCTCGTACTCTGGCTCGCTGTCAACCTCGACCAGAGGTGGCAGAGGTTGGACTCGATTCGGAATTGTATTCAGAACGGAAGGTTCTAACTGAGAGACGTGAAAGACAGGATGTATGGAGCGCATAGAGTCTGGTAATCGTAAGGTAAAAGAGTGAGTTCCAGGTTTAGAAATGATAGTGAAAGGGCCTAGGTATTTTTCGGATAGTTTCTTGGATGGTTGAGTAGACCAGAGGTATTTTGCCTTGAGGAACACTTGATCTCCAACTTTGAAGTCCGGAGCGGGGCTACATCTCGCATCTGCTGGTCTTTGGTAGCATTTCTGCACTTCCAGCATTTCCGATCAGAGGAATTCGTGGAGTTCTTCTAAGTCTGTGACGTAGGACTGTGCGGAGGAAGATGTAAGGTCACAATCGGAATAGACGGAGAAATTTGGATGATAGCCCTTGTTGGCAAAAAACGGAGATAGACCCGTAGTAGCACTAGGCACATTGTTGTAAGAGAATTCCGCGAGCGGAAGGAGTTCAGACCAGTTGTCCTGTTGGTAGTTGCAGTATATCTGGAGGTATTGCTCAAGGGTCTGATTAGCGCGTTCCGTTTGGCCATCTCCCTCAGGATGATAACCAGAGGTGAAGTGGAGGCGCATCTCGAGAGCTTTACTTAAAGATCAAAAGAAATGGGATACAAACTTGGAGCCCCGATCAGAGGTGACATGGGCGGGAACTCCGTGCTTGGAGAATACATGCATCAGGAATAATTTGGCGAGCTCAGCGGAAGTGATGGTGTCGTGAGTAGGGATGAAGATTGCCTGTTTAGACAATCTGTCAATGACAACGAGGATGGCGGCCCGGGTGAAGCCTTCTGAAGGGGGAAGCTGTTCGATGAAGTCCATGGAGATGGAGTTCCATGGTTTCTCCAGAACTGGGAGTTGCTTCAGGAGTCCATATGGACGATGATGGGGTACCTTAGCGTGGGTGCAGGACGTGCAGGAACTGACGTAGTCCTTTACAAATGTCCTTATTCCGGGCCAGGTATATTTGCGTCGGATGAGTTCTGTAACGACCTAAACTTGAGTTGTAACGCTCGAGGGCAAGACAAACGAATAACCAATGTTCGTGGCTTTAAAGCTAGTCGTCAAGCTTAAAGCGAGTAGAAAAAGTGAAGTAGGAGCGGTATCCTTAATTCGCACTCAAGCCTAAGGCGAGGATTGAACAAGTGGATAAGACTGTCGTCCTAGGTACTTTACATGGGTTTAAATACTGGAGTAAGCTGTGCACAGACCGAGCTATGAACTACCTGGTAAGGACGTGCAATGCTGCGCGTACAGGAATACGCAGTCGAGGCTATACGAGTAAGAAAGTGGAGTCATATCATTGAAAAGCCAATGGAAAAGAGAAAGGAAATCATATGATACGTTAACCAATGAGAATGATGAAAAAGGATGAAATCGTAACATTACCCCCCTCTTAGATCGAGTCGTCCCAACGAGACCTGATAAGCCTATCCAATCCGTTTCTGGGTATGGATCGCTGTGGAAGATGACTCGGCTTACCAGTTACCCCATTGTCCTTGATTCTGACCATTAACCGGGACGCCGTTGTTAATGTCCCATTGGTTATTCTCCCATTCAGCCTGTGGACGTTTTATCAATTTACCCCATCTTTGTTGGACTCCAATAGCGTTCCATTCGCCTGATACAATCGTAGAAAAGGTGAAAACATGGAACGGTCCGAGTGATAGAGAGACGACGATGGGCGTATTTTGACGAGCCGCTTCTTGGATGACGGAGGAAGCGCGGTCCAGAGTGGCATGGGAAATTACGTAGAGGAGGAAAGTGAGGAAGGCGATGGTGGCGCAGATGAAGAAGATGATGACAGACATGGTGGAAGGATGCTGGGGAAGTCGAGGGTAAGGAGGGGTTATATACCTCCTTCGAAGTCTAGCCTCGTGGCATGGAAACGTGTTGTGGTGTCTATTGAGTAATCATGGAAAAGGGCGCTGAATTCGGAGGTGGACATTCCTTGGATCTTCCTGGGTGAGGACGGATTCTTTTTGTGGAACTCGGCGATTGCCTTTTCGGCGTTAGCCAGATTTGCCAATGGTTCCCACGTACGATCCGTTTCATCCCAACCTTTCCAATGGACGAGATATTGTAGTTGTCGTCCTTTCATTCGTGACGCCACGATGGATTCGACTTCGTATTCCTCGTATCCTTCCTCTGTGATTACGACCGGGTCAGGACGAAGGGTTGGTTGTCCTTCTAGAACATCTCGGTATGGTTTGATGCGGGATACATTAACCATTGGGTGAATATGAATTGATTTGGGAAGGCATAAAGTAACCGCGTTTGGTAAGACCTTTGTGATGGTATAAGGTCCGATCCATTTTTGGGTTAATTTCCGCGTGGTATAGGGGAGGTTAAGATGTTCTGTGGATAGCCATACCTGATCACCGGTGGCGTAGTTCGGTGCTTCGCTTCTTTTTTGCTCCGCGGAACGTTTCATTCTTTTTTGGGATGCCTCAAGGGCTTCCTTAATTTCCGCATGAGCTTCTCCTGCTTCTTTTCCAAATTCTCCAGCTGCGGTCTTGGCATTGCCTTCGAAACCTAAACGAGGATGATAATTTCGGGTAATTGCGAAAGGGATAGTGCCAGTGGCGGAAGTGAGGGTGTTGTTATGTTGGAATTGGGCTAATTTGATCCATTCAGCCCATGTTTCCTGTTTCTTCGCCACGTAAGCACAGAGGTATTGTTCTAGATCTCGATTGATCCTTTCGGTCTGTCCATCGGTTTGAGGGTGGTATGCTGTGGAGAGTCGTTGCTCGATCCCTAGGAGTTTACAAAGTTCAGAAGTGAAGTCTGAAACAAATTGTGGTCCGCGATCTGAAACTATAGTACGAGGGAGTCCATGAATACACCAAACGTTATCTCTGAAAATACGGGCCAAATCTTTGGAGGACGTAGTCTTGACACAAGGTACGAAAACCACTTCTTTGGAGAATCTGTCCACGACAACACAGATTGAGTCATATGAAGACGAAATAGGAAGTCCAGTAATGAAATCTACGGAGATGTCTTCCCATGGATGTTCGGGAATAGGAAGGGGTAAAAGTTTTCCTGCCGGTGCCTTTTGCTTACCCTTCGTGAGGGCGCACGTCTGGCAAGAGTCTACGTATAGCTTGGCGTCTTTAGTAATGCCTGGCCATGTGAAGTATCGAGAAAGAAGATGAATAGTTCTTGCCTGACCAGGATGGCCGGCGATAGGAGCATCGTGGCAAATGTTCAAGAGTTTTGTGCGAAGTGAAAGAGGAACGAAAGTTTTTCCAGAATTATTTTTGAATATTTTTTCCTCATCGTTGAAAGTAAAACCTTCTACGTCCCCTGAGATCTTCTGTGATTCAGAGATTAGTTCGTCGTAAAAGGAGGAAGATAAGGAAATGTTGTTTATTTCTGGAAATATGGTAATGTTAGTGTTATGATCCATTACCGCATCACCATGATCCAGTCTTCTTGATAGAGCATCTGCTCGTCCATTCGTTGTACCTGGCTTATAGCACATCATATAGTTGAACTCTTGAAGAAGTGCATGCCATCGTGCCTGTCTGGGGGATAAGGTTTGTGGTTTTCGCCAATATTCTAGATTTTTGTGATCTGTCCACATCTCAAAAGAAGCTCTTCCGATAAGATAGTGACGCCATTCTTTGAGAGCCCGAATGACGGCCAAAAGCTCTTTATCATAGATCAGATAGTTCCGTTCTGCACTGTCAAAGGAATGAGATATGAACGCTGTTGGTTGCCACAAACTGTCTTCTCCTTTTACAGATAGTACTCCTCCTGTAGCAATATTACTAGCGTCAGTTTCTACTCGCATTTCTTTTTCCTGATCGGGATATGCGAGAAGCGGTGCTCTGGTAAAGCATTTCTTGAGATCGTTGAACGCTTTTTCTTGTCTTGGTCCCCATTCGAAGGGCGCGTCCTTTTTGGTGAGATCGTTTAAAGGTCTAGTGATGTCAGCAAAATTTGCAATGAACCGTCGATAATAATTGCAAAGGCCAAGAAAGCCCTGGACTTGTTTGAGCCTGGTCGGAGTTGGCCAATCAAGGACTCCGGCCACTTTTGATTTTTGCATTTCTACGCCTTCTTTCGATACGACCATTCCGAGGAAATCTACCTTTTTTTGCTCGAAGTGGCATTTCTTGGGTTTGACATATAGATCGTTTTCTCGTAAGCGTTGAAGTACTTCCTTGACAATTCTTCGGTGTTCTTCCGTTGGTCTTCCTTTGGTGAAGATAATGCAATCATCCATAAAGGTAATGACGACCGTGTACATGTCGTTAAAGACGTCATTCATCATCTGTTGGAATGTGGACGGTGAGTTGGTCATTCCAAAATACATTACCAGTGGTTCATAAGAACCAAGAGGCGTAACGAAAGCTCCTTTCTATTCGTCTTCTTCCTTGATTCGGATATTATTGTATCCCCATCTGAGATCCATGGTGGTGAAGAGGTCAGCACCTTTAAGTCGATCTATAAGCTGGGGGATTAGCGGTAATGGATAAGCGTTTTTGATGGTTCCGTCATTGAGATATCGATAATCAATGACCATTCGTTTTTTACCATCCTTTTTAGGAATAAAGAATACGGGTGAAGTTTGAGGGGATTTGGAAGGTCGGATGTATCCTTTCTTGAGTTCTTTTTCGATGAACGTCCTGACTTCTTCCATATCGGGGTCGGATAAGGGAATAATTCTTCCTTTTCTTGGTTCGAAATTAGGTTTGAGATCAATGGCATGATCCCATGGTTTTCGAATCGGCATTCGTTCCGATTCATTCTGTGAAAAAACATCAAGGTAATCATGATACTGAACAGGTACTTTTTCCTTGAGTCCTTCTTCAATGGCTCTCTGGAATACGGAAGCCGGTAATCGATCCCTTTGTCGAAATTTACATTAATTGGTGCATCTAGAAAACGTTAGTTCTCTTTTTACCCAATCAATCTTCGGGTTGTGGTGTTCTAACCAATCGTATCCTATAAAGAGTGAGTGCATTCCCAAAACGGTAACATAAAAGTCCGCATATTCGGAGTGTCCTTGAACGTCAAATAAAATCGTGACCTGATGCATGATTTTTCCTATTGCTCCTTCAGAGCCATCCACATTTGTCACTATGATCGGTGTGGTTAATTTATCCAAAACAAGATTGTGATATCTGCAAAAGTCAAGATCGATGAAGGAATTAGAAGCTCCAGAATCGAGTAAGGCATATAGATCTGCCGATTTCCATCCGTTGGTGGTTTTGAATCGGAGACTGGTTTTGAGGGTAAATTGTTTCTTTGTATCGAGGGATTGTGACGATATTTCTGTGGAGCAGTTAGTCATGGGGGAATTAAGCACGTCTTTGGACGCTGCGCTTTCTCTGAAAGACGCCCTGAAAATAGAGCCTATCGTGCATACAGGAAAGTCATCATCAGTATACTCTGTTAGATCATGAACTCCCTCTTCGTTCACGATCATTGGCCTTTTAAAGCCTCCTGCTGTTTAGCCTCAACTGCGAGCTTGTCTCGCCAGTAGGCCTCTGCTTCAGCCGTTACGTAAGCTGCATTGTGGGAGGCGTACCCCCCTCCTGTGACCGGTTGCGGTTGAGCCGGTGCGAGTTCCGAAGACCTCGTGTTCGTCTTCTTCGGCTTCTTGCAGCTTCGGGCAATATGCCCAACTTCTCCACAGTTATAGCAGGTACAGGTATCGCCGGCGTACTGCATCCCTATCTCCATTGGAGCTCCGCGGCCAGGCTGTAACCCTGTGGGCGTAAACCTTGGTTGGCTCTGTCCCTGAGCCTGGGAAGGACGATATTGTCCCCGGTAAGGCTTTTGGGCTTGAGCCGCCCTAGCCGCTCCTCGCTCCTCATGTATCCTTTCCAATGTTTTTCCGTAGACATCATAACGTTTGTAAAGCTCTTCGTAATCGTCGTCATCGATGTCGCAGTGGAGAGAGACCTGTTGATACGTAGCGAACCTAACCGCCTGTTTAAGGAGATGCGCTGCCTCTCCTTCAGAAACCTTTGCTTCTCGTTTGAGTATGTCGAACTTTTGAAGGAAGTCCGACGTAAGCAAAGTTCCTTGTTGGAAGGCCTTTAATTCCTGGTACGACTGGTACTCGAGAGTCGTAATCTGGAAGAAGTCTGTAAACTCCTTTTGAAAGTTTGGCCACGTAGGCCACGCCTCGTCTCCTAAAAACTCTGTTGAATCCTTCTTCTTGTTCAACTCTTTATCAAGGTATTTTTCCATCGTTAACTGGGCAAAAGGTTCGGCCTTTCCTTCGAGTCGAAGGAGGACTGCCGATGCTAGCACCTTGTCCGACTTCCAGTTCTGAGCTGAAACCCAGAGACGTATCTTTGTCCACCAGTGGCGGAACTTCTTCTTGTCGCCATCCCATTTCCCGGGGTCAGCGATCTTCTTGAACGTTTCTTCTTCCTTCTTTGCGTTCTCCTTGAGAGCCTCAACCAGGGCATCTCGGAGGTCATCCAAGTTAAAGGGGTTCGACATCGTTGCTTACTACTAAGTATCTTTCAACCTAGTTCTGGGCAAGTCTTCTGATGTATCGGCGAATATCGGTTCTTCGCGGGTGGAGTAAATCTTCTGAGGCAACGTCTTGCGCTCAAGTAGGTAGTCTTATCCAAGTGTAACGACCTAAACTTGAGTCGTAACGCTCGAGGGCAAGACAAACGAATAACCAATGTTCGTGGCTTTAAAGCTAGTCGTCAAGCTTAAAGCGAGTAGAAAAAGTGAAGTAGGAGCGGTATCCTTAATTCGCACTCAAGCCTAAGGCGAGGATTGAACAAGTGGATAAGACTGTCGTCCTAGGTACTTTACATGGGTTTAAATACTGGAGTAAGCTGCACACAGACCAAGCTATGAACTACCTGGTAAGGACGTGCAATGCTGCGCGTACAGGAATACGCAGTCGAGGCTATACGAGTAAGAAAGTGGAGTCATATGAAAAGCCAATGGAAAAGAGAAAGGAAATCATACGATACGTTAACCAATGAGAATGATGAAAAAGGATGAAATCGTAACAAGTTCAAGAGTACAGTTTTGTCCGAAGTGTCCAGCGGTAGGATGGTCATGAAATGTCCGGAGAATGCGGAGGCGGAGGTCGTTAGCTTCCAGGACGTAGATATGGTTGTCCCATAGGAGGAAACCTTTGGAATGGATGCTCCAGCGAGGATCATCAATCGACTCAGCGGAGAGGAGGGGAGATGCAACAGGATCATTGGGGAGAGCGGATAGGATATTGGAGTGGAGTTGGTCAACGTCAAGGAGGACTGAGGCCCAGAGTAGCAGGGCTTTGAGGTACATTGCACGAAAGGACGATGCGAGCTGTTCCGAAGTGAAGATGGGCCTAAAATTGTCCGGATTAACACGAGCATAGTCCTTATCCCCCTCTTTGGGGTAGATGTCCCAACGTCTAGTCAGCGCATCGGGTTTTGCTCTGAGCTTACCAGGGCAGTATCGGACTGCCATATTGAATTGACAGAGGAATTCCGACCACCGGGCTTGGTGTTGCATCAGGAGCTTCGTGGTGGAGAAATATTCTAGATTGTGGTGGTCCGTAACAACGTCTATCGGAGTTGCGGAGCCTTCAAGGTAGTGCTGCCAATTCTTAAATGACTTGAAAATCGCCAGTAGCTCCTTATCATGAGTATCGTAGTTCAACTCCAGCCCAGAAAGGGTGTGGGAGAAGAACGCTACAGGGTGGATATCATTATCGGAGCAGGTAACCGAAAGAATACCAGCGATAGCGTAGTCAGAAGCATCTGTTTCAATGGTAATAGGGAGGTCCGGAGTCCAGTGAACAAGGACCAGAGCGGAGGTGAATGCTTCTTTGAGGCGGTTGAAGGACTTTCGACAGTCGTCAGAGAAATTCCAACAGACTTCTTTGCGGGTGAGATGGGTGAGAGGAACGACAATTCCGGAGTAATCCTGAATGAATCTGCAATAAAAATTGGCGAAACCGAGGAAGGACTGAATGTCCTTGACTTTCCAGGGTTTGGGCCAATCGAGGATTGTCTGGATCCCGTCTTTGGCCATGGTAAGGCCGGAAGGGGAGAGGACATATCCAAGATATTCGACGGTGTCCGAGTGCCATTCACATTTTTCCGGCTTGAGATAGAGTCTGTTAGCGTGGAGGCGCCGGAGGACTTCCCGGACATGTTTGTGGTGTGCGGCAATGTCGGAAGAGTATATGAGGATGTCATCGAGGTAGATCACGATGCACATGTCCAACATATCTCCGAAGATGGAGTTAACGAAGCATTGGAATGCAGCAGGAGCATTTGTAAGTCCAAAAGGCATCACTAACCACTCGAAGGAGCCATAGCGGGTACGGAACGTGGTCTTCCATTCATCTCCCTCAGCGATGCGGACCAGGTGGTACACATGCCGGAGGTCAAGCTTTGTGAAGATTTTCGCTCTGCTAGGGGCGTCTAGGAGATCGGAGGTGCAGGGAAGTGGATAGCAGTCTTTCTTCGTGATCTTATTGAGTCCTCGGAAATCAACGCATAGTCAGAGGGAACCATCTTTCTTTCGGACAAACAGGACAGGAGCGGCGTGGGGAGAAGATGACTGGTGGATGAAGCCAATCTGGAGGTGTTCGTCGATGAAGTCCCAGAGGGACTCCTGTTCAGACGGAGAGAGGGAATACAGCTTTCCTATAGGGGGTTCAGTGCCTTCTTCCAAGTCGATCTTCAGATCGAAGGGCCAGTGAGGTGCGAGGGTATCGGCCTTTGTTTTACTGAAGACATCCGCAAAGTCGTGGTACTCCGGAGGAACACCAGAAAGGTTGATAGGTTCCTTGGACAGAGCAGAGGGAGCGGAGGTAGTGGACATGGAACGAGCAGACAACGACTGGAGGGAAAGGGCGAACTGGACTAAGCCTTCCAATTTACATGCGCGCTGGTAGGCAACAGCATTGACAAAGGAAATTTGAGGGCATCGAAGTCCAGGTGCTTTTGGCGAATCTGAGGGTGTCTCCAGAGGATGGCTGGCTAGGCCAGGACAAGCCTGATGAGGAGTGTCGGAAGACGAAGGAAGGGTGGAGTTCAACTCCAGAGACTCGGAGTTTGACGTCGGGGTTGGCATTCCTATGCAAGGGGTCCGGAAAGAGATGCTGCTTGTAGCCCAGTCAATCAATGGATTGTATCGGGTGAGCCAGCAATGTCCAAGAACAAGCATGCATGTGAAATCCAATGAGGTTACATAGAATGTAGCAGAGGTGGTTTCGCCAGAAGCGAAGGAAAGGCTGAGATCTATAGCGGAGGAAATTGAGGAGTTAGAGGTGCCATCAAAGAGACGGAGAAGAAGCGGAGGAACAGAACTTGAATATGTAGGTATTTTGTGTTTATGGACAAAGGAAGAGTCTATGAAACAATGAGTAGAATTGGAGTCAATTAGTGTTGGTACATTGGAGATGGAGAAATCAGGAAGGGAAACAAGGGGACGAAGGGAATTGGGATCGGAAAGAGCGAACGCGTTGAGACGTAACTCTGTTAGAGCACAGTCGGGTAAAACGCGACTCCCAGGCTGTGCATCGCAGGAGTCACACTCTATTTTTTCACCTCCGAAGAAGTGGAGCCCGACGTCAGAGCTGCCAGAGTAGCCGTAGCAGCCCGAGCCTTCGAGGCCCTAGAAGTGGACTTTGGACACTCCTTGGCAGTGTGCCCAGCCTGTCCGCAGAAGAGACAAAGATTGTCTCGGAGACGGCGCTGGTGCTCCTCAGGGAGAAGCTTGCCGTTCTTGCCCAATTTTGAAGAAATGGTACTTGGAGTAGAAGACGAAGGGTTATTGCCCTTTTTATTGTTGCTACCTCCATTTCTGGAGGAACCAGAGTTAGCAGGAGTGGAAGAGGAAGAGGAACCCTTGGACTTGTTATCGTCCTTAGGTTTATTCGAGGAATTGTTAGTGGAACTGGAAAAGGACGATTTAGAAGAGGAAGAATTCCCCTGTTGCCTGGAGTTCGATCCAGAGGCCTTTGAAGCGCGCGTAATTTCATCCTTGCGCTCCCAGTACCTATGGTCGATTTGTTGGGTGAGAGCACGGAGGTCCGTGAGATGGTCCAGTTTGCCTTGATGAGAAATCTCGTCCTTGATCCAATCTGGGAGTCCGATGTAGAAGCTCCATCGAAGAGCTCTGTGACCCCAGTCTCGGACCTGGCTTGCCAGCCAGTTCCATTCTACAATGTATTTGGAGATCCGCTGACCCTCGCGCATCCGCAGTCGCTCGAGTTGAGCTTCCACGTCAGCAACCGGATCATGTGGACCGAAGTTAGTCTGCAGTTCAAAGAGGAATGATTGCCAACTGTCCATCCATAGCGGGCGAGCTTCCTGAGGTTCTCCTCCGAGGAGGTCCAGCTTGAAGTATTCGAGTGCTACACTCTTTAGATAGGATTGGGCGAAGGTTACCTTGTTCCGGTCAGTCTGGAATGATTTCAGATTTGCTTGGAAGGTGATCTCGCACTGCACAACGAAAGTGTGGAGTTTCTTCAGGTCATTTCCGTCAAACGGATCTGGTTCCTGGACCTTCAGCTTTGCAGCTTCGGGCTCACACTGTAGGAATCCAGTGGATCCTACGGTTGTAGAGAGGCTTTTCACAGGTTCCCAGGTATCCCCCAATATGTCCCTCAAGAGTCCTGCTGCAGTCTGTGTCCGTCCCGTGCGATCTGTGAGTGATCCGTTTTTATCTGTGCTTATCTGGGTGTTTCCCGCGCTCCGGATATTCCGGATTCATATCTTACTATTCGTTCGTGTCCGGATCAGTTGGTCGACGCCCATTTGCCTTGTTCTAGACTACCCTTCATTTGTTTGACATCGCTAGACAGTCCCTAGTGCGACATGCAGGGACATTTCTGTTATTTCCAATAGAGTTAGAAAGTCTGGGTATGCCCAGACTATAAAGCCTTGTCCTTGGGACTTCAAATATATCTTTCAGTTTGCCATCTGAAGGTCTCCTGCCTGTGCGCAGGATCTTTCTCGTCTTCGTCAACAGCGCCGTTGCTGTTCGTATCTGGAATCCGTGTTTCCGGACTCTCTGTTGTTCTTGTGTCTCTGTCCAGTCAAGCATCCATGCACCTGGTCTTGGGCCATTTCCTACTCTGTTCTACGACATTCCCCACCGGTTCTATGCTCTCTCTTCGTCATCCGCTTTCCGGACTTGTATTTCCGCACTTTCCCATGCATCGGAAACATTGGATTCCCTCCATCAGTGCCTGGATACGTGGAGCATCATCCTCTTACTCATAGGAAACCACCAAGAATCCCTTGGGACAAATCCCCTCGCACCCTATCACCTTCCCAACCACCTTATGTTATCTTCAACGCTTCCGCCTTAGCGCTTTGC
>QFES01002523.1:0-14794 GCA_003316375.1 Tylopilus plumbeoviolaceoides
ATGGGTGCGGCGAACAAGCGCGGACGGGAGGACGAGGTTCAACATGACGACTCGCTCGCAAAGCGATTGAAGCCGGCCGTCGCCGAGGGTGGTGGTGGTGCTACTGCGGCTGCTGCTGCTGCTGTGTCAGGCAGCAGCGCTCCGTCAGGGAGTAAACCGCCCGTTGCGATTCGCCGACCGCCTCCCGCATAAAGTCATACCGCCCCCGTGTGTTCGTTCAGGCATTCTTCTTTCATTTTGGCCGTCGCATCTTGTATCATTATTCTCTCCCCGCACGTAACGTAAATCGTATGTTTACATGACATTCTCACGCCCCATCACTCTTCTTTGCTTTCGGACTTGTGTGCAAAATACATATATTCACATCCATTTGTGTGACAGACATAAGCAATTATAATAAGGATTAATCCGAGGCTTGAAGGGTCATAGCGTGAATACAAGAGTATCGACAAGGCAGGAGGGACGTAGACAACGTTATGAGGGACGTCATAAGAGAGGTACGTATCGAGAGCTCATTACGAGTGGCATCAGTGGGCTGGGACGGGTACCAAAAAGTGAGGATATGAATAAACCAAAAAAAACGGCACTGTTCGATGCTTGTGATATGACAATAGCAATAGATAGTAGCAGATGAGATGTGTCAATGTGTGAGAATGATGAATGGGACTAGGGTATGAATGAGATTGTGAGGGGGAAAAGAAAGGCAGGTAATATGATGACAAGTTTGAAAGTGAGAGTGAAGTGTGTAAGACATGACGCATAAAAAAACATAAAATTCAGAGTCATTAGAACGAAGACGATGTAACACGTGGTAGATGAGGAGACAAGTCAGTAAGGTGGGGCAGGTGAACATGGGCGAGAACAAGGTAGGCGGGCAACGATCAAACGACGATGGGCCGTGACAGCCTTCTCGAGGCGGTCCTTCCAGGGACCATGGCCTTGATCGCGCGGCGGACAAAAGTAGGTCTGTTTTCGTCCCTGCATGTGCGAGAACTTGCGGTTGCGGCTTGACCAGCAGTGATAAACCCAAGTTCATCGACGGACGTCGATTGCCTCCAGGCATCTTCACTGGAGACGGGTGGAGGCATCGCACGCTTTCCCGCCCCGAATACGCTGAACCCACGGGTGTTGTTACCCTTGGTCTGCTCTGTGGTGTTCATGGCGTTTTGCAAAGGTTTGGGGTTGTCGGACTGGTAGCCTTTGCCGACGCGCTTGACACCAGATGTGGCCATCAGGAATCGGTCGTAGACACCTTCCAAGTGTCGTCTGTCAGGATGCTCGAGAGCAACTTGGTCGCCGGACTCGCGGGGAGGGTGAGGTTCGACGTGGTACGCAGATGAGTTCAAGTCATTAAATTGGATAGAACGCCCTCGACTTGTTTCGGGTGTGGACGTAGGATCTTCGGTGAGCCTCGGCGAAAGGGGAGGTGCGACGAAGAGGCTTCTGTCAAGAACGGTCGACAATCTGGGTGAAGGAGAGGACACAGGAACTAGATACGAACGATGAATCCGTTAGTGTACAACATGCGTCGACTTTAAATGAATGCTCACCCTTGTTGAGCTCTAGCTCCAATTTCGCCACATCTTGGATATGTCTGTCCAAGTTGCTTTGAGACTTGGATTTCTCCCTACGTTTCGATGGGCTGCCATCCAACAAGCCACCCATCTTTGAACCGTCCTTCGTCTGGGCAGGCGAGTTGGTTGAGATCGTCGCACGTCGTCGGCGGGGAGTTTGCGTGAGCATACTGATAGAAGGGAGCACAGGAACAGATGATTCAGGAACAGGGACACATGAGAAAGACGTGCTTCCATCCGGCGGGGGTGAAAATGGTGCCTTTGGATCCGTCAACTCGGCAAAGATTTCGTTAGCAGCCAGACGCCTTGGGAGACGCGAGGAGTGACTGGCGCTGAGCGTGTTCTGATTATTGTTGGATTGGGTTGCATGCGTGAGTGAGGTCAGCGTGCCGTGGTATTGTGAGGAAGATCGAGAAAGGGGTGCGAGCGGAAGCGGGGCAGGAGGTGTGACACTCGTTGAAGCAAAATTCTGGCGAGTTTCTTCGACCACCTCTGTTTCGCAATGGGTCAACCGGCTACCTCTTTAGCCAGTAACTCAGGACTTACTCTCGACGCTTTGGATCCACAAGTTCATACGATCAACTGCGACCTCGTGCTCGGGACGGATATTCTCCCAACTGAACCTTCCTTCTTCGCCAGACCGTCTCTGCTCAAAATCAATGGGCTCGGGAGAGGTACACCAGACGGGGGTAGCGCGACCCGTAAGTTGGCTCATAGAAGACTTGTAGAATCGCATGCCCTTGTCTGAGGAACGCGATACATGACCAATTCTACACAGCACGAAACAAGGAGACCTACCAATGGAAGCCTTGACACTGTGCTTCAACGAAGTCAATCCCAACTCGCTGTTCCTGCGCACTTCGACAGGCAACCCATTATTGGTGACAGAATTGTTCTTGTCTTGACTCCCTGCAGACTGCTTCTCCCCCCCACCCTGACTGCGACCGAGTGCTGTGACGGAGCTATTCCGCGGTGCCAGTAACTGAGCTGACGTGCGCATGCCAATCTTGGCGATCTCGATGTGGCTCCTTTCTAAATCTGACGAGGATATCGTGGTCGTTGTTTGCGTAGTCGTAGGTCTTTCGCATTCGGCGTTCATAGCAACTTCCTTCGGTGCCTCGATTGGAGCAGGAAGCTCCTGCTTAACTTGAGCAGCAGCGGCTTCGGCGATAACCTCTGCCTCTACTGCGGAGTCGTCAGAATCAGAAGAATCCGAGCTGGTGTGACCGTCGGCGCTCGTGTCAGTCATCTTATTCATCTCCCTCAATCGTTCACGCTCCCTTTCCCAGTCCATCATACGATCTCTGACACTTCCTTTTGCAACGGTCGTGGCCCTGGACAGATTAGCTGCCAACGAGGGCGACATAGCAGAAGTATCCCGATCTTTCATGGGAATTTTGGACCTGCGAGGAGAAACTCCGGAAAGTCCACCAGCAGCGCGCGCGTCTTTTCGAGAAGGATGAACCTGAGCGGGCAAGTTTCCATTTTCCTTGTTTCCCTTCTGGATCGTTGTGCGACTCTTCGAGTTATCTGAATCTTTGCCTCTGTCCTTCTTCTCTCCGGCATGCTTCGCTAGATGCCCAACGCCATGCGCGCCTAACTCAACGTTCCGAGCCACCCCTGTGAGATCTGCGAGGACACCAGCGCGCCCGCGAGCCCTAGCAGGCTTTCCCGATAGTTGTTTTGAGGCTGAAGTCTGCCGAGCAGTCTGGGTTGAATGAAATGGAGTTTGGCAGGAAACGGTACGCGTTGGCGTATAAGGAATGCGGGAAGGTGTGGGCAGGTGTGTAGGTGCATGGACATTTAAGTGGTTCGCTTGGGAGGTCTTAGGGGAAGAAAGAAGAGTGTGCGTGAGTTTCTTCTCTGTAGTCCGCACTTGGGCCCGCGAAATGGATGACTTCCTTGAAGTGCCGGAAACCGGAGTGACACAAGGGGAAGGTTGGCATGGTCCAAGGGGTCGTTTGATGGAATTCGTGTGGGTAGAGATCTGTGGCTGGTGTGTTCTCGCAGTCTCCCTACCTTTGCGGACACTAGCATCTTTTTCCTCCTCAGACTCCGTGTCCGCGTTAATCTGGCGCCTCGGCCGGACGAGAGGTGAAGCCTGAACGGTTGATAGTTTTCTCGTGCGGGCTGCTGTTGGGTGACCGGCTGGCGAACGCAATTTGGGCTGCGACCGTGATCGTGAGTGGGTCCTGGTTCGCTCCCCGGGCGAGGGAGGGGGTGTCTGTTCGACGATGACACGTATCGACGCCGGTGATGCCTCTGGGGGAGATTCGCGTGTGCGACAGTACGATGCTGGCGGTGTTACTGATACAACCTTTGGAATAAACTCCGTCCTCGAAGTTGGTCGTGAAATGGCTCCCAATCTCGACGCAGGCCGTGAGGCGGACTCTGTCTTTGATGCTCTTCGCGACGCAGAAAGTCGCGACGTAGACTTGGATGCTGACCACGGGAGAGATATGTCAAGAAGACGCGACAGTGATGGTTCCTTGTCCTTGTCCTTGAAAGAGTCCTTGAAAGAGCTAAAAAATAGAGATGTCCGAGCATGAGCGCTGGATGGGACCGCCGCTGACGCAGATTTCCCTGTAAGACGACTTGAAACACAAGGCATGAATAAGATCATGAGCAACGTACGGTGTCCATGAACAGGCGTAACTGGGTTCGCGTCCCAGTAAGAATCTCCTATCAGTTCTGCAGCTGTACACCGCAAGTCCGCATTGGGAACAACCATACGTTTCAATAAACGTTCAATTGATTGTGACATGGAATATTTCCCAACCCATTTGCCCCGCATCTACATCAAGTTAGACAGGTATGGTCACGCAGAGGAGCAAGAGCACATACGGTCCGATGCCAGTATTTCTCTAGGTCTTCCCTCTTTTCAAAAACTTCACCTTCCTCATATTCGAAAGGAGTGCGTCCGATGAGAATTTCGAAGAAAGTTACGCCGAGAGACCAGATGTCGGCTTTCCTGGTATCGTGAGGTATTCCACGAGCACGCTCAGGAGAGAGATACTGAGGGAATGTCAGAAGAGCAGAGAGTGAATAAATGCTAGTATACCTCGGGTGTGCCGTATGTCAAGTTGCTGTGAAAGGCTTTAGGAGAGGCAAGATCATACTTTTCTGCAAATCCGAAGTCGACGAGAACAGGAACGTTGGCACGAGAAAGAAGAATATTGGCCGGCCTGAGATTGAGAACGCTGAGGACTGAGGAGCTACCAACAAGTTGAAGAGGCGTACTTGATATCGTTGTGTACGACTCCCCTGGAGTGTAGGAACTGAACACCGGAAAGGAGTGATTTAAACCACTCCTTTGCGCGTATCTCTGACACCTCCACAGGAACAAGGGTTGGGAGGTATGCCCTAGGAACAGGATGAGTTGAAGGAAGAAATGCAAGGAGTGACACGTACATTGTGATGAGGGCATAGGATGGTGTGATGATGAATGAGTGAAAGGGAACGATGGACGGATGTGGGTCATTCTTGAATGATCTAACGATCTTCATTTCATTCCATCTGAGAAATTGATGAAGTTCAGGTGCGCCTAGATGGAGATCGAGGCCAAGACGTACAAGGAGCGTACTCTGGCAGCAGTGGTGGAGGTTTTGGAGCGGTGAACGAGCTTGACCGCGACCTCGATATCCCTGACCTTTCCAGAGGAAGACTTTGGCTTGCAAAGCCATACACTGCCCCAGTTTCCGAAACCAATCTAAAGCGAATAGGGTGAATCGAACGAAGGACACGATGAGCAAAGCGACGTACTTCTTTGACAAAGTGGAGACGTTCAGCAAGAAGATGGTCTGAGAGGGAGAATACGTCTGAGGGAGAGTCCATGGCGATACAAGTACAAGAAACAACTCCACGCCCGAACGCGACACGTTCACCTTTGCGCTCTCAAAACCCCTTCGTCCGATCATTCGAACTAGGAACAAACACATGTAAATAACGCGTACAGACCGTGCGAAAAAACGCGTCGTCACGGCCACGAGGACAGCACGCCCATCACACGTTGTCGGTGATTGCCGAGTCCTTCTCTCCTCGCATCCGATATGGCGCCGCTCGCAAAGGCTCTCCAAGTGTCGTTTGAAGCCGAAAACGAAGACGGCACCTTTTCGTACCGTTGCAATCTTGATCCCACCTGGGCCATCGTAGCGTAAGAGAATGTTCCAGGCTTCCTCGTGAATTGATTCTCAAGCCTTCACGATCAATGCAGCGTCCCACAAGGAGGTGCGAAACTCAGGTTTCGTAAGTTTCGTCATGGACATTGATCGAGTATTGTAGGCTACTCCCTTGGTGTCATAGCTGAGGCTTGTATCCAACACCAGACTGGGTCCTCTCACCCAGATCCCATCTACATCAGTGCTCATTTCCATCGTGCTGCCAATGCCGGAGTCGGTCAAGTCCTCATAAAGCTGCTTAAATTCGGCAAGACTTTCACTGACCTTCAAGCAGAACTCGTACAACAGGTGGGTCGTACGCTACTTCTGTGTTTTTACACTTTCTTTCTTCGTTGTTTGTTACCTCGGTTGATGTCTCGATCTTCAAGGGGTCGACAAGAATATCAGCTCATCTCATCTTTGGCAATCTCTCCCCGCCACAGCCCGGTCAAGAACAAAGGGTGTTGGCGCCACCATCTCCTTATGCACGCCGTCTGCCGTTATATTCCCACCCGAGTACAGTGTCTTGTGATGGCACAAGACCGCCGTGGATGGAAAATATGAACACTCGGATGGCAGTCGACGCCGAATTGTTGAGCCATAATGATCCGCGTAGCACACTGAGAACCACGCCTGAGTCAGTTGGGGGAGGGGGCGTAGAATGGGGCGCTTGGTGCGAGCTGACTGAAACGGACGATAAACTCACAACGTCGTCCATACCGTTCTTTTGCGATACATTCATTAACCTACCCGTTTTACTCCCGGGGAGTGAACCGGGTAGTACTGCAGGGAAGAACAGAAGGTTAGCACACACACACCTCGACTGGAGACGATTGAAATGCCCTTTATAGCTGGTACCCTACCATTGCCATGACGGTAGAGTTCAAGGCCAGGATACCGTCGTCCAACAGCTATTCCACTCGCACTGTTGCTTTGTACAGTGAATCACGATTCCTGAATAATCCGGCAGGACGGCATAATGCGAGGGTAGAAGTTTGGACAGCACCTTCTCAAATTGGTCAGGGGGAGATTAGCCAAGGATGGAGGGATCATCAATACTGCATTGCCGTAGCCGACCAAATGGCGTTGATGGTCCCCGGTGAGTTGAACATACGGCTGGGAACCAGAGACGCTGCGAAGCTCTGAGTCTGTGGCCCGGGCCGTTGCTCGACAGATAAGGCTCGGCTTTTGCCGGCTCTGGTTCTACCTTTGCTGTCAGTGAGCTCCCCGTTACAGTGTGTTCTCCCATGGTAGCATTCATAAACAACTCCTCAGATCAAAGATTATGTACTAGTGGGTATGTCCTCTAATGGAGTACGAGGACCCGAACATTCCATGTCCGGACCTTTCTATTGCCGGAGTCCTGCTGTGAGAGCTCGCACACGACCCGAATCTGTGAGGACCCGACAAGAATGATTCTGACCGCCTCATTGCCCCATCAATCTTCCATCCCTATAAGTGTTATTCCCTCCGTCGACGCGTCCTACCACGGTGCCGCACTTTTCGTTCAAATCACACCGCAGCCTGCGCAGCAGAAATGATGCTGCCTCGTCATGGTCACACGACACTCAATCTTGAGCTTGGCGGACAGACAGAGCGACTATCTCGCACATGTTATGTTTACCTCGACGCCTTGGTACTCCCTAAAATAGTGCCTGCCTATAGTAGGTCGTCTGTTCACCTGTCTATTCTTGATTAGTCTCTTTTGAGCGGAACGGTCTCCTCGTGGTGATTTCCCACTGATCAAATATTTCATAGTTTCGCCGGAGAAGGATCTGATATCTCCCTTCTCAGGGACTGTCTCCGACTTTCTGACATAGTACGTGGGAGCCCAGTTCGAGATGGTTTCCAGGCTGACCGTCAATGGTTCACGCTCCGTGATACAGTCGGTTAGGGCCATATCGGGTCTCTGGCCGGATGCAGTGCCTCTGGACGTATAAAATGCTCTTTGGTTAAGGTCTGAAATCCTCACCCTCCTTTACTTCGTTCTGTTACGTGGATTATTTCCTCGACCTGTAGCCATGCCCAAACTCGTCCTGAAATCAGTGCCCTTTGCGACCCGCTTGCGGGCAACCCTTGGCGCGAGGCAGCTTCTTGATCATGACCGCAAGCGCGCAGCCAAGTTTCTTGCTGGCTTGTCGCCGCATGGACCTGCCAAACCATTCAAGCAGAAGCTTCTGGCTCGCACTACCAGTGGTGACAGCATCGACGTAACAGATTCAGGTGAGTGTATTTAGCTGGTGCCGCCTCTTTGAAGTATTTTGACCATCGACGATAGGTGTGACATATACCATGTCCGTTGGTGTCGGAAATCCCGCCACCCAATATACCCTTCTCATTGATACGGGTGCGTTTCGCACAAGATATCCTCTGTGTGGTGTTCTTAGCGTCGCTTGTAGGGAGCTCGAATACTTGGATTGGTGCGAATACGCCATACAACCCAACGAGCACCAGCCAAGACACCGGAAACACTGTGGTACGTCGTTGTTTCAAGTCAAATGACATTTGCATGATACGTCACGCCACAGAACGTCAGCTATGGCTCTGGAACAATGTCCGGAGAAGAATGTTAGCGTTTTTCTTTTTTTCTTGGCAAGGGTCAGGCAGAGCTCATAATATCTCAGACACCGACACGGTGACCCTGAGTGATAGTCTTGTGATTCAGAACCAATCGATCGGCGTCGCTTCATCTGCACAGGGCTTTAACGGTGTGGATGGCATTATTGGGTAGGTGTCATATTCAAGAAGCCAGATGATTGCACATTGACGAGTACATCGCAGAGTCGGCCCGGTTGATTTGACGCAAGGCACTGTTTCGAACACGACAGGGATTCCAACAGTCACGGACAATCTCTACAGTCAAGGGCTGATCCCATCAAACTCGTTGGGTATCTTCTACGAACCTTCCTCAGTTACCAACGTCACAAACGGCGAGCTAAACTTTGGAGGACCTGACAGCACGAAGTAAGCTATCCTTTTGGTGTTTCTCCGCAACTAAACTCAGTTCCGAACGTGAGATACACCGGTCAACTTAACTACGTACCAATCACGTCCACTTCTCCCGCGTCGAATGTGAGTAAATTTTGATGGGACGCACAACAAATTTTCTCATGCGCGTTGTAGTACTGGGGAATCGACCAATCGGTGACTTACGGGAATGGCACCACCCTCCTGAACACTACTGCGGGTATTGTCGACACGGGCACCACTCTCTTGCTCCTTGCTACGGATGCCTTTCAAGCATATCAGCAGGCGACTGGGGCCACTGTAGACCAGTGAGCTATACATACATACTTACGTTATCGCAGAGCAACCAACTTAGAGATATGGGAAACAGGACCACTGGCCTGCTCACTATCACGGAACAACAGTATAGCCAGCTACAGAGCATAAATTTCAACATCGGCGGCGTACGTTTCTCTGACTACGACCTCCCTGAACAAATGGACTGACGTTGTTCCAATAGGTCACCTATGAACTCACGCCAAACGCCCAAATTTGGCCTCGCGCGCTCAACTCCGTACTCGGTGGCCAGGCGGGCCAGATTTACCTGATCACATCTGATCTCGGATCCCAGAGCGGATCAGGTCTCGACTTTATCAGTAAGCTCTTTTGTGCGCTGTGCCGTGTGATGTCCGCTCACACGAGGCGTATCAGATGGATTCGGATGGTTACAGCGTTTCTACTCGGTCTTTGACACTACAAACAGCCAAGTTGGAATTGCTACGACGCCTTACACCAACGCGGAGACTAACTAGGTTCCTCGAGAATCTAGTCGCACACGGCTGGTCGCACCGTGCTGTGAAGGCGAAGGAAGATAATAGGTGTTCATGAACTCTCACTAGCACATAGGACGCTTAGTGGATTAGGTACCCTCCTCTTGCAATGGACCTCGCGTTAAATCGTCTATGTGTGTTGCCGCATTTTTGACTGGTGCACGATGACGGATTGATCCATTGGAATGCTCGTTACGCCTTGCTTCAAGTTACTGCAAGGTAGTAGTTAGTTGCGCAACTTGCGCTGTGGATTCAGCAGCTTACTTTGAGTGATCTATCGCTTCTATGCTACCCATGGTCCCAGTACACTGGCACGTACGGTAGTACCGTGTATTTACATGCAGAAAATTATGCTTCACATAGTAAGTTGTGCCAATGCTGGGATCACAGAACTTGAAGCTCGACTTGCCAGCAGTGGTTTACATAACTGTGGCAGTGAAAGTTAGACTACATAGGACCAAAAAAGGTCTCGGAAGCGACCGAAATCATTCAGCAGGCAGTGTGAGAGCCATATCTGGAGTCGAATCAGTGGGGCTGTGTCCGGAACAGTGACGATCCGCTTCAAGCTTCAAGCTTCAAGTTGGCCCAGGATCTCTCTGCAGCTGACGTCCCAGTGATGTTAGCGTGACGACTGAACGTTTGTGCCAAACGATCCACAGCTGAGTGACTGGCTGACCCTGGAATTCGAAATTCTCCCACGTCAAGCAGCCTAGCGTTGATTCAACACCCTATGCCCTATGGCCACATGGCAAAGAGACTTGAATTCTTCGGGCTGGATAGCAACTGGCCCGTCGCCGCATACCGATTCCTATGACAAGCCCTCTCTGCTAGTGATAGCATTGCGGGGGTTTCACTAAAATTTTGACCGTAATTGGCCGTCGAGTCCTTGACATGGGTGGCGAGTCAGAGTCAATTCATCCAGGGACGATGGACTGTAAAGAGGCTAAATTGATTCCGCTTTGAATCACTTCGATGGTTCCGCAATTGGCGATCTCGCGTGCACTGCAACGCCCAGCTCTCCTCCCATCTTGTATTCATATACATAGGGTGCAAGAATGTCAATTGCTGCAGTTGAATCGTATCTGCAGGCGTCAGAGGTGAGCTTGACTGATTGTGCAGTCTCTGCTTAGTGCTAATCCAACTGATCACCTGTCTCAAATAGTGCGGTATAGGTGAGAGACTCACGATCCATTCAAGCGCTAATGAAAACGACTATGGGTCGATGCCATAGTTGCCGCTGCAGCACTGCTTGTAGGACGGGTCATATATCCATACCACCAAGTTTTCACTGATCGATCGGGTTTCAGACTTTCGATTACTGCCTCACATTCGGGAGAGAGGTGAAAAAAAACAGTCTCTCTCTGTTGGATCTTGTGGTAGACGTTTGAATTTGCAAAGGTTGCATGGTTGTTTGGCACCGAGTGGACGGCAGCAAGAATTCACTTTACAACTTCGCGCTATCTACCTTTTGTCGCGATTGCAATGGCAATTCCCAGTACGTTGAATCTTTCCGTTTCCTCTCACCTCGCTTGATGGAACTGAGGACAACTTCTTTAGCATCGCAGGTCCGACTGCCTTCGCAAACAAGCTATGTGAGCCTGTTGTTCCCATCGCTCGATCACTCAGTCTAAGTACTTGGGGTTCTAGTGTGGTGCCCTTGGGATGGCGACGAATGGTCAACTAAACTTTTACTTGGAGCGTTGCCTTACTAACGTGTTCTTCAGTGCTGTACTACCTGTGCACTGTCTTCGCAGAAGGTGAGATGATAGCCTGGATTGAGGACGGAAAAACCTAGCCCTCAAACAATAGCGATGCTCGTCGTGCGAACATACGCGTTCTGGAAGCGCGACAGGAGAATCCTTGTTGGAATGTGCGTCTTTGGAGCGGTGTGTTTCTCTCTGTGTATCCTACCTCTCCCTGACAGACGTCGCTTTGATCAAGGTGTGTATAGTGACCGCCATAGTGGTCTCAGAGACAGTTTCTTCGCAACAGACCAACCGTATGTCCCATGTTGGTATAACCATTCAGTGATCCTGGTTTAATCTACCTCTTGTAGTGATCTACAAGTCTCTCAATTGCCTTGGCGTGGAGGGTTCAGTAGCTACAGCGATCCAATATATCTGTTTGATCCTGTATGAGACGGGTAAGTCTCCAATGTGTCCAATCCTACAGACTCTCTCACCCCTTCAGGTATGCTGGCCTTGAACTGGATTGCATTCCGAAGGATGAAGCCCTACAATCCTCCCAGTCATTTGATTATTACACTATATCGTGATGGGGTCATGTACGTCGCAGCTATCCTACGTGAGCGTTTCATTGCTGTCGGTGCTTGCTCTTTCTTGGTTCTGACGTTTTTGAAGTAATTTCCGTGATCAATGCTATCTTTACATTGACCACGCCGGTAAGTTCGCCACGACTGGTTTGTTCAGCCTCTGCTAATCCATGTAATACAGATCCAATTCTCTGATATATTCAATTCGTGGGTTGTTTTATCAGGAAAATTTTCTTGTTCTGCTAAAGCGCAGCACACGCAGTCCTCAGATGGTCATGCACAGCATTCTTGCCTCACGCATTTTCTTCAATCTCAGGGAGACAGCGCGGCGAGAACAAGTAGATTCACTTCCGCCCCCCCTCTCGGATTTCTGTGTAGCACCCCAAGACTCCAGCGCCTTCAGGAGCTCTTGCGAGAACCCATGCTCGAGCAGCGGGATCGATCATAGTAAAATGATCGATACGACACAGGTGATAGATATATCCAGAGAAAATATGGTTCACGTGTAGGTCGATAAGCTGGAGGTGCAGTTCACCGTGCAGTCCTTCAAATTTTACTTGAATTCCTTCGTGTTACATGCTGCTCAGGCGCGTCTTCTTTTTCTTTTTTGGGTTTCTTTCCCCTTTGTCGTGGTTGTACTACTTAATGGAATTTGCATGATTTTCTCCACGCACTACAATGTTTTAACTTTGCAGGCATTTTCAAATTGAATACTCTCTTGTGGAAAGATCTGATGGATGTGATGTGATATCATCCTCAGATGCATTGCTGCCGATAGAGGCAACTACTAGTAATCTGATCTAACAGCCAGTATTCCGCAGTGTCTCGGCTGCCCGGTGGCGGCAACCGCCAATGTAATAGTATGGTAAACAGGTTTTCTATGTATTGGCCGACATCGGCCAGGCTCGGAGCAACACCCACAGCCTTCAGGGCGTCGCCTGCACAAGTCCATCACATTTTACTAAGAATATTGGCCTCTTCGGACCACGAAGCAGTTCACGATTCCGAGTTGATCCTACGAGACTGCTGGTGTCTTCATATAAAAACCAGTCGTAGGGAGCTACCCAGCATCATCGTTATCACATCCCCACTCAATCATCCTCTCTCAAAATAACCCAATATGGCTGAGAATCCAAAGGGTAGAACCTCGGGTTCGAATGATTTCCTAGGCGAGTCGTGCTTGCCCTTTGTCTTTAGCCTTTGTCTGAAAGAAGCCGTGAAGTCGACTTCGTGATGGGGGGTACTGCCGCGGCCATCTCGAAGACGGCTGCCGCACCTATCGAACGTGTCAAACTGATGATACAGAATCAGGGAGCAATGATCGCGGCTGGTCGCCTGAACACTCCGTATCGTGGCGTGGTAGACTGCTTTAGAAGAACCTATATGGAGGAAGGGTTCTTGAGCTGTGCGCTACTACATCTCTCAGCCACCAATCTAACGTACTCAGTGAACTAGTTTGGAGGGGGAATGGTGCCAATATCTTGAGGTACTTTCCCACCCAAGCCTTGAACTTTGCCTTCAAGGACGAATTTAAGCGGAGGTTAGGCTACAAGAAGTTGGAGGGGTATGGCCTTTGGGTCCTTGGTGAGTGCGAAGGATATTTATTTGGTGATTGGAGCCAACTCGATAGCCTTAGGGAATGTTGCCAGTGGTGCCGCCGCTGGGGCGTCGTCCGCTGTCTTTGTATATTCTCTCGATTAGTATGTTTGACCGCCTCGCTCATCTGCGCTTACATGACCTTTGTAACTAGTGCTCGAACGCGGCTGTCTGCTGATGGGAAGAGCGCCGCCAGGGGAGGAAAGCGTCAGTTTACTGGGATCATAGACGTATACAAACAGACAATCCGCACGGATGGAATTCTTGGCCTTTACCGAGGTTTCGTTCCCAATATCCTCGGTATCATCGTCTACCGAGGACTATAGTAAGTACGCGCTTCGCTTGATCTACGCTAGGAACCGACATGCCTTTTCACCTAGTTTTGGAGGCTATGATACCATTAGAGATACCTTCCTCGTTGGAAGTCTGCAGGGCAACTTCCTGGCCTCTTTCGCCGTGGGCTGGGCTTGCACTACAGTCAGTGAAGGTTATGCAGACGTCATTACGTCGTTTACTGGCTCGTGGTCTTGTAGGGTGCAGCTTTCGCGTCTTATCCTATGGACACGATCCGCCGTCGTATGATGATGACGTCAGGAGAAAAGGCAAGTGCCTCCCTTGTTAACGGATCGACTTCGCCTCAAAACGGCCTCGCTAGGTCCGCTATAAGTCTTTCATCGATGCCACCAGGCAAATTGTTGCGAAAGAGGGCACAAAGGCTTTGTTCAGTAAGTTGGTGGTCACTTTTCGGGGCTGTAGAAATCAATGTTTCGTAAAGACGGTGCTGGTGCGAATATTTTGCGCGGAATTGCTGCAGCGGGTGCACTGTCCCTGTATGATCAGTGAGTGACCGTTCTATTTTCAGTTTCATCACCTTCTGACTCAACCTTCAAAGATTCCAAGCACTTGCTTGGGGTCGTGTGTATAAAGCAGGTTCTGGGTAAGCCCAACGGCAACGGGACGAGCCCTTCCGGTTTTCCAGATAGTAAATTAACGAGTTTACTTATCACACCTTCCTTGCCCACAATGATCGTATATATGTCTTCCAAGCGTTCCCATGGTGCAAGCAACGACACTTGACATACCTAGATGAGGTTTTATATCAGTATGACGTGCCAGCCACTGGTGGGACCTAACGTTGTACGTTGAGCGCACCAGATATAAATAATCCTCGGCGAGTCATATCAGAACTGAATTGTCAAAATCGTGTTCTGAGCGAGTGCAGCACTGAGTTCTCGGAGGACTCAGTGATTCACGTCGAGACAGTAATGATAGTGGCATCGTTTGAAGCTTTGCTTGACGTTGTTTGGAGGTGTTTCACATACCAAGTGCCTTTGACAAGTGGCTAGTTCCGAATTGACCTACTCATACCAAGCATAGATGGGCACGCATGTATCATTCGCCAATACCGTACCATGCAGA
>QFES01002528.1:0-51707 GCA_003316375.1 Tylopilus plumbeoviolaceoides
GAAAATGAATGACACCACGCAAGTCTTGTTGTCGAGCCATATCTTAAGATACGTATCCCATCCGGGGTTCTATTGTCGATGATGCTCATGTATTGTCAGTGTATCTCCGTTGTCAATCCGTCGAGCTGACAAAAGCTCGGCGGATCACTCCCCACTATTTATACCTGGATGGTAGGCCATCGTTCCAACACATCCCTCATGTCCTCGCCTATTAAGCACAGTAGTACTGTAAGGAACACCTTTATGCCCGATCTTCCCTCGCTGACAATAGACAATGCATAGCTACACCCGAAATTTACTTTGACGAGACATACCAAAGCAGTGAATGCTTTGGCAATAAACCCTGACGGAACACTGCTTCTCAGTGGAGGTAGTTTCCCATGTTCTCTGTCTTGTTCATGACTCATTTGTCCGTTTAGGTAATGACAGCCATGTCGTTATTTGGAACCTTGCTTCAGGGGAAATGACCCAGGAATTTTGCGTCCCTTTGGCCAGTTTCATGTCTTCCATCACTTGGATCAAGCTTTCCGACGGGGGAGAAGACGCCTTTATATTCGGGGCATCTGACGGGAATATTCACTTGTATGAGCGCCGCAAGGATGCTCCACTTTTTGCCTTCTGTTTGATCATCCTCGCACATGATGGCGCTATCGAAGGCTTCGCATGGGATTCTGTCCATCGCCGTTTGGCGAGTGTTGGCAATGGCGAAGTCAAGTTATGGAATGTGAATCCCAAGTCCAGTGAGTTCTATTCGTGGTTATCGACTAGATTTGTTAACATGCTATTTCAGGCACCCTTGTTTTGTCCCCTAATAATGCTGTACGTGGCCCGCTCAGTCCATTTCTGCGATAACGGTTCAAGCTTACTAGTTTCTTATCTGGAGAGTGGTTTTGTGTGCATGACTCCCTTTTCTTTCCTGCATGGGCATGGTTCTCACATTATCGTAGATTTTGCTTCACGATTGATCCATGGGGGCTCAAATGGCGGAAAAAAGCGAACAGTCGCATGTATGTGATCATTCATTTGATTTGCTTCGACCTTACCATCGTGCGCAGTGGAAGCACGTGTTTGGATGAACAACAACTTCTCGTCACTAACCTGCAAGACGGTGTCGATCGCTATTCACTTCCTATTATGCATTGTGCTCAAAGTTACAACCATACCATCCTCGTAAATATACCATTGCAGATTTCCATCGCTAGGGAATCTGGCCTGGTTATAGTGGGTGGTGACAATGGCTTTGCGTGTGTCTTTGATTATCAAACTGGTGCCTTTCGAGAGAAACTGGATCATGGCAACGGTAAGTGTCCTTTGGAATCGCAAGCATGATCTTGCTGACATTTTACCTTAGTTGGTGATCTCATCGTGGCAGTGACTGTATTTTTTTTCACTGCTGTATTTGTTCCTTGTCTCATTTCTTGCAGGCACACGAAGGGGCAAACGGATGCACTGTCGTAACCGGAAGTGCTGTGGACAGTCATAGCAGCGTGAGGGTGTGGGATCAGCGTACTCAGGTAAGCATTTCTTCATTTCCTTTTCAACATTAACACTGCTGCTAGAAAACCGTCCTCCCTGTCCTTGCGACCCAAAATTCATGGATGGGCAGTTCCATGACTCAAATGATCCTCTTCGCAGTTATATGTATATTCGTGAACCTCGCTATGAGGTACCTTCCCCCATCCCCATCCATGCACGATGTCTCTCTCGTAGCAAGAGAGATCGGACGCTCCGCGATCAAATACCCCTTCACACATCCCTTCACACCGTCCACTAGTGATTGAATTTATGTACTACCCACTGTTCCATTGTAGATGCTCCGCGACCTAATACCCTTACTAGTAGTTGAACTAGCATTAGAGGGCCACCAAGTGGCAAAACGAGTCCACCATCATTATACATACAAGTTTAAAGATTTCGTCATATATATGCTATATTAATGACCATATATAAGAATTGAAGCTAATTTTCCATTACATTTATTTAGATCTACATTATCAATTGAATTAGTTTCCTTGATTATTTTACCAGAGTTCTGTTGCCCATCATGAAACCATACAATGTCATTACTGTCAAAGAACCTCATTATAAAATGATTGTCTCCAAAGTAAATAATACCTTTAAGATCCAAGATTGTATTCCTATTTTTTTTGAGAATTTTAACCTTTGATGAAATAGTAAACTGAGATGACATATATGAAATATCAAATGTTACAAGTTTGGGAACCTTTGGAAGATGAATAGTTTTATTCAAAGTAGAATTACATATCTGACAACATGTAGTATTTTCAATCTCAAATAAAGATTTAATCCACTCTGCAGAAGAACGACCAGTTCCAGGAAGAATGTCAAAGTGCATTGAATAGCCATGGTCAATTACTGTTTTTGTATTACAGTTAGAACACATTAACCAACCAGGAGGAATTTGTTCAATGAGCAATGCACGTAGAAGTTCATTGACACTAGCAAATGCATGTCCTAATGGAAATATACTAGGATTATTATTATGAAGTGTAGTTCTAATGCTATCACGAACATTCTCAAAACTTTGAGCAGATACTCTAATGTCTTGAAAACCTTTTACAAGTTGTTGCATATAAAGAGAATGTGCACGAAAAACCTTATTCCAATATTTTGGTTGTTCAAGCCAAATTCCAAGCAAGATCGTTAACACTGAGTCATATGCACAACTCCAATTGGAAATATTCCATGTGAGTCTAACATTGCTCAAAGATGTAATAGTGCTAGAAGCACTATTAGGTATTGTTTCATATGACAACTGCTTGCTACCATTTGCGATATGATGATTTTGTGTAATTTTGTTTCCATCACTAGAATTTTTAGATCTGTCAACTAGTTTCCATTCAATTTCTTGTTTTTCGTGAATCAATGGATCAGATAATGTCCATTTAAGAGATGAATGTATTGTGTTTGGATTGTAGTCTTCACCGTTCCATTGTCGGTAATTATTGATTAAATTGTTTCTAGTATGACCTATGACAGTTGATGGAAGCATGTTATTAAATCTCATCAACGTAATATCATTTAATATTTCAAGCTCTCTAAATTCTTTACGCAGCCAACCTGATAATCCTCCTGTTATTTTGCTCACATCAAAACCCTGAATGATAGCTGTACCATTAGCTGATGAACTTCTAGATAATACAGTATAATATGACTGATGAGATTGACAATGACTTAAATCAACAACATTGAATTTACGAGTTTTTCCTTGTGATGCATAGTCTGTCATTGCAAAGTTAGGAAGAATGTGAACTTGTTTACGTTTAATTCGAATTTGATAATCACTTGGTAGAGTACAACTAACATCTTTAAATGTATAAGACACAGGTACTACATTGCAAGGTAAGTTATCTATATGAATTGACATTGCAGGCTTTTCTAATCTAACAAACAATGTTTCTAGCATGGCCTGATTGTAAATTCCTGTTGTAGAAGTCCATCCAACAACATAGCCTTCTTGACCATTCGTAATACATAACTCTGTAGCATCATTGTGTTTGATAATCACAGGCATTCCAATACATAAACGTAGGCAACTTGCAAAATGCTCTGATGTATGTGGTGCACAATTCCAAAGAACTTGTTGTTCTTCATGGCTAACAGGTATTTTATTGTGGTAATTCAACTTAGTATTACCAGTAACTTTGGATGTCTTCGAATCAGGAACCCACATATCTTCACTATAAAAATATGATAAAGTTTGATTTGTATCTTTTGCAAATCGTTCACATCCAAGTTCATTAATTCTATCTTTTTGAGAGTTCCATGCAGTAATTATGGAAACATTACGAAACTCATTCGATAACAAAGAAGGATGGCCAGGAAGTTGATTTACAATTCGTGATTGAAGACACTTAATATCATCAAATGTACAACTTTTATAACGCATGTTTTCTAATGCCAACCGAAAACTACAATCATTATCTGATTGACCAGTTAAGCGCATGTTTTGTTTCAAAATAACAACAGTTGTTATTTGATGCCACAAAGCCTTGCCAATTGCTGATTCTTGATCATAATGAGTGACACTAGAATGTGATCCATTGCCTACAGATCCACTATACAAAGCACGGCTTTCACCTCCTAAAACTGGAGGTAGTTGTGCAAAGTCACCAGAAAATATAAAGTTCTTTCCACCAAATGGTACTTCAGGCATGTTGCATGCCTTGGCAAGTTGTGCAGAAATTTTGTACAAATCATGACATGATAACATTGAAACTTCATCAAGAAAAATGTATTGAACACCTATTAAATTTTCCTTCACTGAAGCTAAAGAGGCTAAAGATGTGTTTGTTTTGTCATTGATACCTAGGATGGAATGATATGTAGAACCTCCAATATTGGCAGCAGCAGAGCCTGTAGGTGCTAATAACAAGAACTGAGAAGCTTTTCTTGATCTTACAAAAAACATATTTAATGCATTGATTACTTGAGACTTACCTGTTCCACCCATGCCTCCCAAGTACATTTTTAATTGTTCCTGAGATTCACATTGGACATGTTGTGCAACTATACGAAAAGCTCTTTGTTGTTCATCATTTAGCATAAATCTAGTAACAATATTGTCAATTTCATCTTTCTGTACAACATTAACATGTACAAATGATCTAGTTAAATAGTTTCTATCTATGATTCTAACATTATTTTTAACAGAGCAACCATTACTTGGTAACTTAGTTCCATTATGAATATCATTAGTATCAGAGTTAATTAGTAGATCATTTTTTTTAATTTGAAGCAATTGTAATCGTTTTTCATTTACTTTTGATTTCCATTGAGTTGCATCCCAAGCTAATATTGGAGATACTTTTTCAGGAATCACTAAAGTATGCTTATTATTTGGAAGCTCATCTAACCATCCTGCAGATAACATTATTCTCTCAATAACACCTTGGTCATATTCCCACTTGGCATTCTTTTTACCAATAGAACTTGTTGTCCACAAGGTAGGATCCATGTCAATATCTATGATGTTATCCTTTTCAACTTCATCTAATATCTTTTCAGGCAAGTTGATATTATTGTTTGATAGAAAGCCCATTTCTCTTGCAGTTTGACGTCTAAGTAAAGAAAAATCATCACGTGCATCAAGACATTCATACTTGACTTTCATATTTTGCATGATATTTATATGATCTTTGCCAAAAGTATATTTCATAAATACATCATACCAAGATTGACTTATATTTTTTAAGTCATACCCAGAACGCCATGGTTTGAAAAAAGTTAGCATGGTCATACAATAGAACTCATGATCACCTTTATCAGAACGAGGTAAAGAAGGTCCAAAAAAATTAGGAACATAGTGATATGCTAAAGAACGTTGAGAAACTCCATGAGAATGAAACATAGGATGTTCATCAACAAAGAATAAAACATGTTTGCTTTTTTTAGATTTCTTTTCTTTAGACAATGTTGTTCGACAATTTTTAGGTAAAGTTACACGTTCAAACTGACTGATCCAATCATACAGGCATAAATGGTTATGTTCTTTAGGTCTGTACACGTAATCAAAAACAACACTTATACCCAAAATTTTATTTTTAGATCTGGTTAAAACTAAAGATTCTTCATCTGTATCTATTATTTTATCGTTGTTCCAAACTTTCTTAACCTCATTAACATATGATGACCAATAGAAAGGTACAAATTTATGACTTGTGTAGTGGTCAGGATGTTGTAAAAGATATAAGGAAGCCATAGGTGCACCTATTTCAAGTTTTGAAGTTAGTGTATTGACAATCTGTGTCATTATTTTTCTGGTGTTTTCATGACGTTCAACAGTCCCTCCTAGAAGCATAGAGTTTCGAAGAAATACACTTTGAATAGTATCAAATATCACATACGTTTTCAAAGGTGACTTACTAATATAATCAGAAATATAAGCCACAACTGCCTTAATTGCAGTACCTGACAATAAACTTGTTACATCAGTGTTGCAACGAAAAAGGTAAGTAACAAGACAGGTAAATGAATTCATCATGCTTTCTCCCTTTTTAAGTTGTAAAAAGCCTGAATCTTGATCCACATATGTGATAGGGAATACTGGGCGAGGAAATCTTGCTTTGCATACTCCAAGTTTATTTGACTTACATCCAACTACAGGTTGAAAATCTTTGGAATTTGATAATTGCTTGCTAGATGATCCACTACAAACATGAACATTTGTACGTAGTAGGATATCATCTGTCTCTATAAGATATGATTTCTCCCAATTACAATAAGATTTACAAGATAGGCAATCACAACATGACTCAATATTCGCTTTACACCGAGATGGTGGTGGACATGGAAGACATTCAGTAGGATTTTGATAAGTGTGATGAATTTCAGCATCATTAAGTCTGCATTTGACAGTGTCTATTGAACCAGTAGAGAATTCTCCTTGATGACAACCCTCCAAATAACGAACTAATTGATTTTGAAAGTTTGATGTAGGATCCATAATCATTTCACGAATTTTCTGAGGAGAGATACATTCACTAATCCAAATAAGCATGTGAAGATGTAATGTTAATCTTCCTTGCTGTTCAACAGTACCATAATAAGCATCACTTTTGCCATAAAATCCTCGAGAATATTGAGAGGTAGATTTGATATCTGAATCTAATGAATAACCCAAAACATGTTTAATAAACATGGATACCATGAGATGAAAAAAACGAGCACCAGCAACAGGATTTCTTGATACAAGATGTCGACGAATATTCTGAGAAAGAACTTCAGGATGAAAAGTTTCTTCTGTATCAGCGTAGTATAAACATATGGGATGTTTCTCATCAGAGGGAGATAGCGTAATATACCATGAAGGTGCACCCTTCAGTGTAATCAAAGACCATATCTCATTACGCATATAACGTTTAGACGTTAGAGAACCATTAACATCTTTTCCAATAATATCCAAGTCATGCATTAGTTGAAAGCAAACCTTTTCATCTTCAGTTGTAGGTGCAACTATTAGTCCTGATTGCAATCTCTCAACAATATTGTTTAATGTATCAACATTGATAGAAAATAATCTATCAATGATAGAAGAGAATGTACTTCTTTTTGTCATCAGAAATCCACTTGTAGTAGCAGCTTTTATCTGTTCATGGTTAAAAGCAATTAATGAAAATGTTTCATCTAGTTGAAATCGTTTGTCAAAGTACATAAGCATATGACGCTTTCGCATACTATCTGATACCTTACCTTTATGTGCTTCCAAACCCAAGCCACCCAACCCATAAGGAAAAAGCCAAGGGAAAATCATAGGATATAGTGTAGAATTGTGCCACAAAGATTCAGGCTCAGACATCCTTCCAATAGCTAATGCTTTACCTCCTTGATGTAAATGTTGTAAAGCTAAAGCTTTTAAAGCATGTAATGGTAATTCTGTATAATTATTTCCAGTGATTCCATGAACAGTTAAAGGACACATTCCATCGACAGTTCCGTCATCAACACCTGGATCATTGATAGCACGAGATTCAATAGGACGCTCACCAGAAGAGACACGATAATCAACAACAACAGGGGGCATATTTTCAGGATAAGCTGCAAGATTATCCAATGCAATCTCGAGATCAGAGTAATTACAATGATTTAATCGTAACCAGGTCAAAGCATCATAAATCTTCTTACGACGAACTAACATAGGTGTACGTCTAAAATCATCTTCAGTAGGTGGTGAAGGACCTGTGAAAATAAATGCCACAACATCATCTAAATCAGATGGAGGTGGCGGGAGTGCAGCATAAATCTTTTGAGATGGATGTTGAAATGATATTACATTAGCAACCATCTTGCGAGAACCAGAACTAAGGACCTTGACAATACATCTGTTGTGTCTTACTCTAGAAATCAACAATTTTTCAATGTAAGTTAGATTACAAAGTTGAATAGGTACTTCTCCATACCACATATTATTTGCCAATGCAATATTTGGTCGAATTCCACGTTGTAAGAGTTTCCAGCAAGATACACAGACACGCGAACATCCAGGAGCTAAAATAGGTCCTTTTATTTCTTCATGCTGATCAGATGAATGCAATCGCTCTTTTTTGGTTACATGTTCACCATTACGAATCAATTTGGTTAAATATTCAGGGTCAATATCATCAACAGATACAGGTAAATTTGAGTCAACGACTAGTTGACCACACACAGCACATCCATGCTCTCTTAATGTCTCCTCAGATGTTTCATCACAAAATCCCTGTATAATCCTATCACGTATTTTTCTAGTAGGTGGTGAAGGAGGAAATGTATACACAGGTGATAGAGAAACATTTCTATTGTCACAGTTAAATTTTCGTTTTGTCATAATGGAGGAGGTTAAGATAAATGTAGATACAAACTCACTAGTGTCACATGAATTCTTCGAGAAAGTAAGTTCATTCACAAGTTTCATCAATTTGGATGATGTCGATCGTTTAGGAACAAACACAGCATGTGCATGTAATATTTCTTTAACTATATAGTTAGGTAACTTCAATGCAAGAATATTAATGGGAACACAGGCAATAATGAGTTTAGTAGAATTAGCTTGAGGAAAAGAAAAAGAATTAAGTGAAGTGGAATGCAAGTAGTCCTGAAACTTGTAAATCCCATCCTCATACAGAGCATTACTATTATTGAATTTAACAAGATAAGGTTTCAATTCTAAGCCAGTGAAAAAGACATTACCTCTTTTTTTTTCCAATCCACCACCAAAGGGATGAAGTATCTTTGCATATAAACCTTCATGTTCAAAGTTACTTGTTGCACAATCAGAGTTAGACAGTATGAGAATAAAACTCATACCAATTATGATTAAAACAAAGTCATGATTAAAATAAAGTGATTGACAACAACAAAGTCTGTCATATGCCACAATATGCTGTATTTGCTCATACAACAGAACAGATATGTTATTAACATTGGAAAAGTAAAACTGATTAAAGTTTGTGATCTTATTAAAGTTGAATGAACAGTGAACAATAAAGTCTAATCTAGAGTGTGCATTAGATAAACCAAAATTGAAAAGAGTATTATGTTCTCCAAAAGGAGAGACAACAGATATAAATATACCATCTTCAGATGGCAGTGTTAATATTATACCTGGATAGGCAGACATTGTCATAGACTTTACACAGTCAGATAGTTGCAAACAAGTTAGCATGTGGTCATCATCATCCAAAAAATAATGTCGAATAAACATACATGATGAGCAAGGCAATGAACTCATACCAGAAGTAACATGACAGCATTCAATTTTAGTGCATCGCACTTGCATAGTTTCTACAAGAAAATCCACACTTCCAGGAATAAAACAATAATCAGTTAGCATTCTGTAAGATGAGAAAACAGACATAGATGTGAAAGGGACAGACAAATGTTGCCCATAAGGGTTTGAAGTTGAGGCTTGAACTAAATGTATCAAGTTACATAAGAAGGGACCACTCAGCATAAACAGATTCAGAGATTGAAAATCATATCCCCAATCAGATTGTCCAAGCTTGTATGAATCACCTGAAGGTAATTGAGGAATGTGAGCAAGTACATCAGACAGACTGAGCTTATACAGAAACATAGCTGAGTGTAACACCATCCACCCACTCCAAATCGAGAATGTATCAATCCAAGCAGTCACACCGTGGGAGAAATTTGTAGGGTAGACTCGGAGTGTTTGATCTGAGAGGGCCAAAGAGTTAAACAAACCATTTGGGTTGAGCAATGAATCTGTTGTCTCAACCAAAGCTTCATTGTCATACAATAAAGGAAGAGAATAATGACCACTTAACTTCATACAAGCAATCTCGGGAGAAACACAAGCATGTGACTGAAGCCAGACACAACTATGTTGATCTTGAATGACAGAGCATGTTATGAGTAGTAGAAGCAGTATCAAGGCAGAAAGAAAGTAAATGAAAAGAAATGAAAATGATTGATGATTCATTTGGTTCGTGATTGATGTGTAAAAGGCGAGAGTACGAAACGGATGTTGATGATAGAAGAGGTTGTCGACGGAGATTAGAGTTCACGGCAACATCCGACACACAGCCACAATCACTCACTCAGACCGTTGATGTCAATCATAACTACAATTGACATGCACGATGATGGTTTACACTTTATATCACACACTAGTGAATGTACATGAACAGATACACAAACAACACTCGAGGACAAGCAACGACTTTGTTGTGTAGTCATAGACTTGTTCATATTGATGCTCGAACCAGACTGGCAGGGTGTTGAATCTGTTAAACCGACGAAAAGACAACAACACGAGCTAATGTTACACAGTGCGGAAACCTCGAGGACAAATTAAAATCATCACATTACAGGTTTAAAGATACGACAAAACGTGAAGTTGAAATGAGGCGAAACATGACAACTGTCTGAAAAACCGAATAAATCGTTATCGGCGAGTTATGTGCTGGACAAGAGACACCTGAGCGAAGCGCACTATCTGCCAACAGAATTCGACAAGGTCGAGCCCATCGGAACCCGTTGGTCCGTAAACAACAACAGAAAACTTCCTGGCGAACAATGTATGTCAGCGATACCAGAAAAATTCATAGTTGTATAAGCGTCACATACAAGTACAAAACAACGAGCAAATCAGACAGACGTGGTCCCGATTAATCCGGCCCAATGAAGATTAAAGCTAAGATAAGGAACAGTCAGGTCAGTCTTACGCTCATACGTGTTCACCGTATAAGCAACGAGCGCAAGTGAGCCATTAGGAATGTCGCGATCATACAGCGGCGCGCTCGTTTTTCCTGGATAAAGATCTATACTCGGGTCAAACGGCCGCTGTCTTGTAGTAAAATCATAGATAGGGACTAATAAACGATAACAGAGTTAAACTCAGACATCGAAAAATAAAATAAAAAAGAACTTACTCTGTTCGGTCGCAGGAATTGCTAGGCGAGCGGGCGATGCGGTGGTGACAGAAAGCGGACTGGCCACAGTCACTGCATACTTGGAAGAAGAAGATTTGTCAGGTGTGCGATAAACTGATATAGAGTAAATATCAACGATGAACGAAGGACTCGTAACGAATACAAAATGAATTGCATACCATTTTCAGTTTTAGTATCAGTTTGTCTTTGCACGTAAGTGCGGAACTGAAAGTGAGAAGTGAAAAGGTCGAATCCGAGCGTCTTTGTCTTGTAAACAACTCCAAGACAACCAAGGAGACGCTCAAATTCTTGCACAAGAAAATCACCCTCAATAACGCGGAGGCCAGGTCCATCAAGGGTGAATGGTCGACGGGGATTGTGCACACTACAATCTGTGACGTAGATGATCGAAACGCACATGGCGTAACTAGGATTTTGGGGTCCGCGTTTTGCAAAGACCAGTCCGTTGTTGTTCGTGAAAGAAGATACCCGACGAGTGGAAAGGAGATTAGGATCAACGCGCGACAAGTTCACGAATGATTCATCGTGAGAGAACATATACAAGTCACGAAGGAAGCTAGGGTAAACGTTAAGTTAAAACGGATCGCGAGACAGCAGCACTTACGACACATTCACAGATCCTCCGTTCTGATACCACAAGTCGAGAGAGGCAGTCTGTGCTGAACGACCCTGTCGCAAACTCAGCAATGAAACAGATCTGAAGAAAAAATAAACGTGAATATCGGTAGACGAACCAATGAGGAAAGAGGAAAAACGAACGGTAGATTAACAACGTCACTGTAAGACTTGTGGAGCAGTTTGTCCCGGTTAGTAACCTTCGTCTCATCAACCGAAGGAGGGACGAAACTGTGAAACAGCTGTGGATTCAGAGAACAGAAAGGACTAGATGGATAACAGTAAACATACCTGGGAGTAGCGATGTCTTCGAGATACACAGTATCGCTAGCAAGAATATATGAATACACATTCTTTTCATCTAGCGAATAGGAACATGTCGCACCTGGTAAGTAGCTTCAAAACGCGATGAGCAATTATTATACAAATATTGAAGACAATGTACGCTGACCTCTTTTTTCTTCGAAGACGTGTCTTGTCTGAGAAATATTAGATATTTTAATGTGCTAATCGAAAGCAACATACCCTGTCGCTACATGTCGCTGCCGAACTAATTCCAAAGGCACTCCATCACTGTTACGTTCAACATCGGAGTCGGACGAGTTAATGACATCTTCGACTTTCTCTGAAGCGGTGAAAACGGGCAATGAATGATCACTAATGGAAACTATATCAGCAAAGTCTTAGAGCATGTCGGAGAGTCACCCACTTTTTATCAACATCAATGCCGATATCCGACTCATCAGACGATAAGACTCCGATACGTCTCACTTTCTGACGACGTGCACGGCCGGTCTTAGATCGTACAACGTCTGATTCCAAGAAGCTGTCATAAATATTAACGGTTATGAGAATAAGAGGAAAGAAAGAGAAAGAACACTGGAAACGTACCGACGCGACGGTTTACGCTTCCAAGCACCCTCAATAATAAGAGGTGGCGTCTGTATCCGCTTGCCTTTGGACGACTGAGGTTCAGAATCATCGTTTTGCTGGGCATTCTGCTGGATCGGCTCAACCGTGTTCCTGTTTTGAATGAGAGACAAGAAACTTTGAATGAGAAGAGACATACATGGTTGACGACAATGATCTACGGCACGAAGCAACAAGGGACAAAAAGATAACAGTTAGCATTGTCGCCGAAGAGGACTGCTGCCAATGATATCAAACAAGATACTTACTCGTCGTCAATGGGCGACATCTGTATCATCGACCCAGGAAGATGAAAGACGTTGGAAGCAATGAACAAGCACTGAAGGGCAGGTCAGGAGTCATATTTCATGATCGATAATATATCACATGTCGCACCTCAAGATGACATTATATGTGAGTCAGCTAGGACACGAACAGAAAAAGTAAGGACGATCGTCCACTGAGCAAACGACATCAATTAATTTGAGAAAATGGTTACGACGTGAAGAACAGAATGAGACAACATACAATGATTTGAGTGCCAGTGAACGAAGACCGGCACCACACGACGGTGAGGCTGGATGACGCCAGCAAGCCTGAGGAGTAAACAAATCGGATGATCGATGAGGCAGGTGTTTCGGCAACTTCCGAGACACTTCCACGGCGAAAGTTTTCTGGCAATTGAAATAAGACTCCATCAGGATCACACAAGCTCGAACTCCCGGCGCAGGTGTATTCTAATAAGATAGCAAGTATCAACCGTGCACCACAGTTGCAGTCTAGTTACACAACGAAGATGAAACGACAATGACAACGAACGTAACACTCATCCGATTCAGATAAAAATTGACACTGATCTACAACGGTATAGAAATCACGCGGATGGGATGAAAAAAAATGTCTCACCATCGATCGAGATCGGTAAGCACTGCGGATAGTGACCCTAAGCCTCACTCGCTCGTAGCTATGATTACGAGCGAAGACAAAACCAGACGAAGCATAAACTTGCAAGAGAACCTCAACCGAAACAGATGGACGACCAACGCCACCAAGACGAGACCACATCTGAAGGAGTGGTAGTAATCAGTACGTATCTTTGCTGCCGCTATAAAACAGTCAACGACTCAAGTTCACTGGCATACATGAACAGTAGACCGGTCAGCAGACGACCCGCCCAGTCTCGTGGTTGTACCAATGCAGACCAAACTGTATGAATACCCTTCCGGTATGGTCGTGTTCAGAAATGATCCAGATGATCCTCCGACTTGCGCAGAACTAAACAGTTTGTACTCTAGACGTTTTCAGACCTCAGGCTTCGTCGTTGACATGCATCCACAGGTCTAGTTCAATACAAACAAGTCAAATACTTCTACTTCACACGACGCGATACAGCCCGCGAGACCATGAAGCGACTGTCACTGGTGATCCCGACGTACATCCAACGAGGTAGTGAATTACATCGTCTCGGATTCTGAAAGATGACTGAGTCTATCGGTCGAGAAGGAGTACAGACGACGATAAAGACGTATACTATTAACCTGGAGCGTCGACAACAATAGTATGTAGTTCATACTCTGGGCACAAGTCGCTGAGTGCTGGACGCCGACCAAAGAAATTAGTCACATTGTATGACTCAATCGATCAATATATTGGAAATAAACATAACAAGTAACCGTCCACCGATCTAGATTTCGCAAAAATGAAAACGGACGACGGTTGGACACAAACGATCACCCAACGCTCTCAACTCAACCAGTGAGACCATCTCATGGATGATTATTTTGACTTTGATCAAGCGAGTAAGACGAATTTTTATTATTGCCAGTGGGTAAAAAAAGTAAACTGACAACGAGTAGAGCATGTCATGAACGAGTACACAAAGACACGGGAAGATGACAAAAACGTCGCAGCGTTCCTGGCATACAACAGAGTAAGAAACGAGGTCAATCATAGATGTTCGTTTAACGACAATGACAGGATTCGAGTATACTGAAAGTCTGGCGCGCTAGTCAACCAGACGAACACAACGTCAGCCGAATGGCATATAAAGAGGAGGATACAGGCGACATCACTGAAGCCGTGCTAACGGTTCAAGGCTACGTGCTCAAAAAAGACCTACCACCGATACTCACCCCACCCAGGTTTGTCACAGATGACACCACTGTCACGAACCGAGAGCTAATGTAAACGAACATCAGAAAAGCAGACGCTGCGAAGTACCTCCGACAAGCCGTTAGCTTAACCGGTCTGGGAACAAGTGTGTTCCAAAGGGCCATAGAAACGGTACGAGCAGCGCACACTCACCTCGCACGTAACTATTCGGCCGGCCGAGTCATCACATGGACACCGGAAAAGTACCGAGGACAGGAAGTTCTAGAAATCAGTAATCGATATCTGACGTCTAGGCATCGTCAGGGCTCCTCGCCCGTGGTGGCATTTCAACGGGGTGTGGACCCGAAAAATATTATAGCACGCCTAGCAAACGACCAGTACGACCATCTCGAAGAAAACAAGGTAATGTACTACAAATTGAACGAGGAGTGTACAAAGTGAGTCGCAGTAACAGACTATAATAAGGGCACTCTGATTCAATCCTCTAACAGGTTTGAAGTTCACGATCCCTCGATCTTCAGAACAGGCGACTTTGTAGAAGCCAATTTCTCTGTGTTCGCTTTCCCTATCGACAGGGAAAGGTGTGCAATGCATCTCGTACTACGCACTCTAGCGCTCCTAGATGGAGGACAGTCAACGGCAAGTACACCTCATTCGCTACATCCACATCCAACACAAACCATTTAATGATCAACAGAATGCTGAAATTCGACGAAAAGCTGCTACCAAAGTAGACTCTGATGGAGAAAGTAGCCGACTGCCGCCTGTCATTCGAAAGCGCACGTACTACGACGAAGACGACTCGGAAGCCGTTAGCAAGAACTTAAAAAGGATGAGCACGACATGAAAAGGTTTCAGGGACGAGGCGACGAAAGGTTCTTCGAGTTTCTAACGATGTACATTAAGAAAGCGTTAATCTGTATTGCCGGCTTGTGTTCATCCATCCGACATGATCAACGAGCGACGAACAATAAACCTGCTTGATAGCAACAAGAACATGTCGAAAGTGAGTCATGACTCCTAACGCGCGAGTGACACGCACGATAGAGGGGACGTGAACCTAGTCACGCAGATAAGACGGACGACTAATAGAATACGTTGTTCGCAATTAAACCAGGAAACGGACGAGAATATTGCCTGTCGTCCTCGTCACATCGTCAGCATCGTCATATCAGCCCGGGATTACAGTCAAGCGGGCGTAAAAAGAAATTTTACATCTTTATCTGGACACGTCACCCGACGCGAGTGATCCATGAGCATACCAATACAGGAAATCTCCCACGGCTCCGATCCAGGAATTCAGGAACGGCGCTCCTCGCGGTTAAAAAACTCGCCTTCTATCGAAGGACTCGTAATCTGTGTACTACAAAATGTTCCATTGCGTGCCTAACTGGGAGTAGTTCCCGACTTCCCTCAATTACGTGACAAAATGCTCTAGCATGGAGTAGTGAGCGGCCTAGGCGTATCACATGTTACTACCCTATACAAACCGCTTCAGCAGAACAACAGTCCACCTATCCCCTCGTTACGACTCTGTTGAAAGCCTGTTGAGCTGGTGAGTTTGATTAAAAGGTGATCGGATGGTTACTTACTCTATCTAGAGGCTTGATCACAAGTATCCCATTGACCCACGGCATGCTTATCGCATGGCAAATTTCCCCTTTACGAAGGGGAACAATACACAAGTCGTTTGCATAGTCCTCCTTCCATAGCCCTGCTCCGAAATCAGCATATGGGCGAAAAGGGTCCTCCGTGCCTTCTATTGGTAAGTTCCTGCGTACTGCTGCGAAGTAGTCCTCACCCCCACCTGCTAACTTGATACCAAAGAGCACGTCGATCCTCCCTGGCTGGAGATCGCCTCTGTCCCTGAAGTAGATGTAGCAATCCGTTCGCGATGCTTTGTGAGTTGCGAACTGTATGCCGGATAAACGACAGCGCTTATACGCTCTAATCCCAGTCTCCCGATGGACAACTCCTAGGTGCATCAATGCATCCTCCAATTCCCTAGGTATCGTGGTCTCTTCATCAGCAGAGTTGGTGTCCAAGCTTGGTCTGTTGCTGCCCACTCTAACTCCATGGAGGAGACTAATGTCCGCGTCGAAAGCGGTATCGCCTTGTGTTTCCCTACATTTTTGCAGGATATCACCTGCGCGCTTTACAATCGTTGCAGCCTCCAGATGTTGGAGGATAGCTTTTACCCTTGCACCCGCACAGAAACTCAGTAGCATGGTTTCTTCCAGTTCGCCTTTTGATTTGGTGAGTTTTCCTAACCCTCGGAACTCATGGCCACTCACCCATCTTGTGGCTCGTTTTAGTCTTTTGTAACTTCCCGATAATTTGCTCGAAGGGAAACATCCACCAGCCATGCATTGGACCATATTTCAGAAGGAATTCGTGGACGTGCATGGCTACATGGTGGTTAGGCCTCCAAGCGATGTTCGGGAAGATCGCCTTGATGCATTCCACATAAGCGCGCATATAGTTCAAGTACTGCTTCGCATGGTTTTCAGATGTGACATGAGACGTCCCCCACCTTATGGCCATAGCCAAGAGCATGGTGCTGTGAGCTAGTTGCTTCCTTTGAGCAGTCCGTACGTCATCACCACCGTCTAACCCCCACATTTTGTAAAGTGTCACAGGCAGATCGAATTCGATGCTTGATCTCCATTGTTCTGCTTTGAGTTTGCCGTGAGTTGCATCACCAAGGTTGGTTGGTGAACCTCGATGCCAGGTTGGTCTTGTTATCGTTCCGAGATACTGTTGAACCTGATTGACCTCTTTGTCAGTTAGCGGCTCCCACAATTGCGTCTGTGTCTTCTTGCGCTCTTCACTGCATTCATCTATAAGATCTTCTCCCACTAGGATCTCGTATTCCCTCTTTTCTCGGTCGTTTCGGTCGTCTACCTCCATGGGAATTTGTTGATGACCTGATAAAGATGGTAAGGACTTCTCCAAGTTAGTTATAGTATGATTTGAGCAGCGAAGTAGCTTACCAGGAGCGTGCGGGCCATTTCCTTCTTCGTGGGACGCTTTAGTGAAGACTCTAGATCTCCCAGTGCATTGCGCTCCTGCAGAAGCGCACGCAAGGCAGGAGCCTGCAGGCGACTCAGCGCTGCTTCCATTGGATTGCCTCTCAAAATCTGTCACCCTTTCTCCACTTGTATTTGGTCAGCAGGTTTGTGTACCAGTGGTTGGAATCTGTGCAAGGCTTGATTTTCCTGTTTATCAATAACGATCAGATTCCTGAACTGAAACTGCGTCAGCCCGAGGAAAAGGTTGTGCATGCCGTCAATGGCAAGGAAACGAGTGGGGTCCCAATACGGGAGGCGAAGAAGCTCGGACCAGCATATCCCAGTCTCTTTGAAAATTTTGTCTTGTTGTTGCTTTGTCTCTGCATCTCTCCACTTGGTGGCGGCATCACGGTATTCCTCCAAAGTACGTCGCTTCCACTTGTCCGTATCGAAGTTGCCAATATCTGACTTTTGCAGCCAGCAGAGGTTACAGAGATGTTGCGAGGTAGGGGCCGCAAAACCACTAATTTTGCGAGCAGCCGGCAAGTCGCTGATGACTAGAGCAATTATGGATCATACCAGGCGACCCATAGCATGAGCGATAGTTTTTGTGAACCAAGTCCCTGCCTTCCAGAATGCCAAGAAGAAGTCAACGAGTGGTTGGAGGAAATGATTGATGTCTTCCAGAGAAGGTTCCTTGGGCCCGGGGATGACGCCCACCAGATAGATGTTTTCCGGTTTGTAACGAAGACTTGGGGGAAGGTTAAGAATAGTCATTGCTATTGAGCCCACGGACTTCTTCTTCCCAGCAGTCTTGTTTCCCAGAGGATTGAACCAGTCTATGGAGAGACTCCATGCCAGCCGCAGGTCGCTCCTTTTCAATCCATCCAGGAAGACCTTACCATCAGGACCCAAAATTTTGGTGATCGCTGTTCCGTCCTTGATATCCCAGAGCTGATGTGCTTCGTTCAGCAGTGTTCCCTGTACCAATGCCTCTTCCATCCCTGGGCGACTCAATAATCCCCCCAAAAAATCGCCGTAATCCTGAACCACAAAAGGTTTGATCGGGCGGGAAACTTTGGTACCGCCATGCTTTGCTACTCTAACCAGTAGGTGTCTGCAAGGTTTGCTACCTCTGTACCTTTTGAATGTGCAGCGCTCAGGATAAGTACCTCCTTCCCCCTTTTTGGAAGGAGGATATGTGCAGCAGCAGCGGGGGCAAGTTGCATAAGTATGGGTGGACGGATCAAGCTCGAATTTTTTGCGGACCATACGTATGTCGCTGGGAAGGTATTCACCACTTGATTGACTCTTTGCCTCCGCGGTTGGGTGGCTATGGATCGTGGTGAGCAAGAGGTTTAGCAGGCCTAGTAAGGCATTGCCCCAAGGGCGCGTAATATGGCCGAAAACGCTTAGAACGAGTGCAATGAGCATGGACAAAAGGATAGTTGGGTTGGCGTTACGAAAGCCATGGTGAGGTTTGCATTCTACCAACGGATGAATATCAAAGATACGACCGCTAAAGGCATCTCACCAGTATGAACTATCTCAGCGGCGTGGCCCTTTTGATCGCCATCCTCTGGAGCCCGAGCCTCCAAAGTCGTTTTGATGCTTTCCACTGCCGCAGAAAGGTTACGCATGTTTTTGGCTAATTCGATGTAGAGCAGTTCGCTTGCTTCATTCCCTGTGGTATCTAGGTGTGCAATCTCCTTACTGTTCTCAGCCAGCCAAACTTTCTCCTCTTCCAGATTTTTCAAGACAATTTCCTGCATTCCTCGGGCATCCAGGCTCTCCACCAATGCGGAAATCTTCTTCGTCCGCTCATGTAGCTCGTGGTCTGTGATGGCAAGCGCAGCGAAGGTCTCGTCCGGAGTACTGTTGAATTGTAGCGACGGAGCTGCACTCTGTACAGTATTTGATGTCGTGACCGCTGGTGCGGAAGTCTGATGCCCCGCAGCCGAGGTTTCGTCTTGTGGGGTCATCTTGAAGATTTCTGGAGCTACATTCTGTACAATGTTGGATGTCGTGGCCGCTGGTGCGAAAATCTCATGCTCTGGAACCAAGGTTTCGTCTTGCAGGGTCATCTTGAAAATATCCCGCGAGAGTTGGTCAATGGACACCCTCTGTAGTATGTATCATCAGATGTCTTCTGACCACCATGCATCCCTGACTTGCCTCTGACATATTCTCTACCGATAGCCTGCCCATCATCTCGCAAAGGTGTGTCTGCTCAATCATCATTGAGTAATCTGCTGGTGATAACCAAAGGAATGAAGGATATACATCACTGGATGCTGCTCCAAGGCTCTTCTGGCTCTTCAAACTAGACTCGCTGAGGTCGTTACGCTGATGTTTCCGTTTTTCTTCCATGCTAACTTCCCTTCCTGCCTCTCCACAGATTGTGCAGACACAGAGGACCATGGCAGGGAGTGAATGGCAGGGAGCGAATGGCAGTCAATGCTGTGGTCAAAAATTTGTGCAGTTTGTAATTACATCGCATGATGGACTACAACGACTTCCATAAGTGATTTACTAATGAACCTTGAAGAAGAGCCTAGTACGACAAGAGGATTTCGGCACTGGGTAGTCACCCTGACAACCTGCTCTTCTCTTCTCATACGGTATGGCTACATTGTTTCTTCTTTAGTCAATCACATCACAATAGACCTAACGACCTTTATTAACTCGGGTAATACCCGCACCTAGCAATCCCGCTCCCAAGCCTGCCCTTCAAAATGGTCGTCGTCGTGAGTGGTCGATCTATCTCTCTGGCCGAAGTTGACAGTGGTGCCAGCGTCGCACCCGCTGTAAGGGGACGAAGGTCCCCTAGTATGACATAGGGGCCAAAGGCCCATATCTAGTGCCAACAGGCACTATCAGATGATTGGGCGCATGTGACAGAAGTAATCACATGCACCGTAGTTAGTAGATAAATGGGAGCGCCGTGAAAGCAGGCTCCCAATCTTTTTTACCTCTGTAAAGCACACATCTGGCGAATCCCATAGCGGTTCACTTCGCCTGTGTGAATCTGAGGTACAAAGACCCCAACAAAAGGTAATCAACCTTTACAATTTTTTGAAGTGCGTACAAAAGGGATTCCCCCATGAGTCGCACAGTAACTCGCAGTCATACACGAGCAGCGGTCTCACAACCACCTGGAAGTGGAGGCGATCTGCCTCCCGATAAAAATAACCCTGACCCTGCCAAGGGTCCGCCCGAAGGAAAGCGCACGGCTAAAAAAGCCAAGCAGAAGGGGCAAGCGCCCTGTGAGGAGGCCGAAAGAAGCGGCCAAGGGTCTAAGGAAAAAGGACCCGAGGCCACGAGCGATCCAATGCCCGGGGAGTATGACCCCCAACGCCGAGATACCAGCGTCAAGCGAGTCGCGAGAGAAGCGACGGAGGGTGTCTCCAGTATAACGGCAGAGGCGCTAAGCCCCCTCACACCTCAGAATACAGAGAGAGAACTAACTCGCCTCTCCGTGGAGCAAGAGGCTCCGACGAGGGACGAAAGTCCCCTCGGTCAGATATTTACTGAGGGAGCTAGACCCCCTATGTGCCTCCCTTCAGCGGAAACGTCATTCCGCGTTTCTGCACCAAGGGATGCCCCTCTTCACCCGGCGCAAATCTATGACAACGTCATTGACTATCTCAATGAGATGCACCGCCAATGGGTGGATTATGGGCAAGGCCCAGGTGGTTTTGATAACCATGGTATAGAACCCGGACGTGCTCAAGCCCGCATGGTCAACCGCTTCTGCGTGGCCATAAATGAGGAGATCGGAAGGACCTCCCCGGCTAGCAGCGAGGTCGGTGAGAGTGATCACCCGATCAAACTTGAATGAGGAGAAACTCCTCAGAATCCCCAATGGATTCATACAAGGGACAGGCATTGTCCTGAGGGATTAGCTCCCAACATGCCGAACCGCCCTGCTTATTTGTCCGGGCGGAACTCGGATATCCTTCGACACATATTCGGACGTGACTGGGGCGAAGAAATTCTTCGTCGAGATACAAATGGTGGAGCGGCAGCTCCAGGAGGGGACCCTCCCGATAGGGATAGCTCGGATGAGACGGACCCTGACGAAAATGAGTCAGAGGATCCCATCCCCATAATCCGGTTCCATAACCGAGGAGGTGGCTGCTTCAATGAGATTGGAGGCAACGGACCTCCTAGGGGTGGTCCTCCCGGACGTGGAGGCCCACCTGGTGGTGATCCTCCTGGTGGAGGACCTCCTTGGAATGAAAATCCGGACGACCCGGACGACCCGGACGGAGGACCAGGGCAAGGTCCTCCCGGGGATGGACGCCCCAATCGTCAGTATCTCAGGGAACAAACCCCCGGAAACACACGATACATCGATCACATGCAACAGCGGTATATTGACCGCATCAGAGAGCAAGTCAGTTATGTGACTGGACCAGTCGGTCCTGAGGTAAAGGCGATGAGCCCGCCTAAACCTGGAAAGTACGGAGGTCAAGATGACCTCGAGAAATTTGACGACTGGGTCAGTCAAATACTCAGGTATTATAGGACCTTTAAAATCACAGGTCCGGACCGTGAGGGCGATCGCGTCCTCTATACAGGATTATTCCTCATCAGCAAACCCCTTTGTTTCACACAGGGGCTACAGACCTACAGTGCACTACAGACATGTCACAGATGCACTACAGACATCAAATTTGAACACAACATGAAAATAACCATATTTTAGCTCATTGTAACTCATTGTACAGCACTGTACAAAGGGGGACCTATCTGTAACATTGTGGCACTGTAGTGTGACTGTACAGAGCTGTACAGTGCTGCACATTACATAAGGGGTTTGCTGATGCTGGAGGACATGGCCTCGCAATGGTATGACCAGGAGGTCGCATCCCCCGATTGTGTAGTCCATGATTGGACGTTCGAGGAGCTCATTTGCGAGCTCTTCAGGCGGTTTGTGCACGAAGCATCCGCCCAGCACGCGGCCGACCAGTATGACCGCGTGAGATATGGTCATGCGAAGGGCATGCTCGCCTTCTATAACGAACTGAGACGCCGAGCTAGCCGCATGGTGCAACCACCTGACGATTACTCATTCCAGAGGAAATTCCTCCTTGGACTACCATCGTCCGTGGTCGAGATGATGTTCAAGGCCCATGGTATATCGGCCGAGCACTCCACAATGAGGGAGATCCTGGAAGAAGTCCAGAAGGTCGAGACTGCCAATAAGGCAATGGACCTCCATAATCGTGCTGAGCAGCACTATGGAGGTAAGCCCTCCTGGAACGAATCGAGCAAGCAGCGCCAACAACAGGGCGGCAGCTCACACAAACATGACAAGGGTCATGAACACTCCCCAAAGGACTTGGGTGAGAAGCCTAAGTTCTTCAGGAAGGGTAACACCCTCTATAGGAATAAAACGAAGTTCCGGAACCCCGGGCGTGCATTCACGCCAAAACCCAATCAGAATCAGGGGAAAGCCCCGGAATTTAAGTTGGCATATAAACCGAAGGCACGTGGATTCCTGAAGGGGATCCACTGCTTTGATTGCGGAAAGGAGGGCCATATGGCCCCTGATTGTCCCGACAAAAACAAGGGCCAAGGCCCATACCAAAAACGTCACTTGTTTGCGGCAGAGGTGCAAAGCGAGGGAGAAGGCTCTCCAGAAGGCCAGGGAGGCGAAGAGCCTCAAACTGGAGGAGAGGATTCTCCAAATACCATTCCTCAGGAGGAAACAGGGGACGACGATGAAATCGTCGAACTAGCTGCTTCCTCCGATGAGTACGAAGTCGGGGAAGACGACGAACCAGTCACCTACCTTGGCGCAATACGCCAGGACGAAGAATCGTCCGATGGGAACAGTGACGACGAAGTCATCAGGTGCGCTATGATGCGCAGGGAAGAACCTCCCGCATTGGAGGATTGGTGCTGGTCCTGCCAGTTCGGCCCCGTGCATGTAAGGGAATGTGGGGAATGTGACTCCCACAACAATCATATCTTGGCTGCAATGAGCGACCCAAACTCATCGGTCGAGGCAGCGATCAACGCCCCAACCGAACTCGCGCAAAGGGAGCTCCGTTGAGGAATCGACATTGGGAAACTGATGAGGGAAACCCCCTCGGGAACAACCGAAGAGCAGTTGCAGACCGCTGCCCAAATGATGGGATATTACATCCGTCATATGGATACTGAGCGTGTTTCGCTCATCAAGGAGATCATGGGTCTCCAGCATGAGGCTGAACGCCCGGACGAGGATGGAACTACCATCCAACGTGGACTCGCAAAGCTTGTCCAGAAGCTTCATGCTCTGCGCGAGCAACAAGCAGGCGTCAACATCAACATCGACTCGGTGGAAATATCCACGCCTCGCGGAAAGATGCACATCAGCCGTGACAGCACCATTGAGACATTAGCCCAAGAATCAGGGGGATCGACCCCAAGAGCGCTGGATGCTCATGATGTCACAATGGCGACAGATATGCCGGAGGTTAGTGGGGAGAACATTCCCCTCAGCGAACGGAAGTGGATGTGGTCCAAAACCTACGGACCCCTCCACAGGGATGAGTGCGACGAATGCCAATGATGCATCGAGCACATCACCGAGAGTGCCGTTGAGGATAACCCCTCACTCAATGTAGCTCAGTTGCTACCAGAACAATTCGCTAAACGCGAGTACGATTGCGGATGGGACAAATGCGACAGAGCCCAGATGCAAGGACAGGGCATGGACCTAGATCGGGTCCGGCACGCTCTGCGCACCCTCACAAAACATACTGCAAAAATGAGCCGGGCGATTAAGGATGCCTCAGAGAGGGCAGGAGACAATGCCCATAACATTGCACGGAATGGGGTACAAAACCCCAGGTTTGTTGCAGAAGAGCTGCAACGAATAGACAACATGCTATTCCCTACGCTTCCGCGTGATGTCCACGTCTTCTCCGATGACGTCGTGGTTAATACACCACATGGCTCGGTTACAATTGGCCGGAATGACCCAGGCGAAGAGCCCATGATTCGAATGGCAGCTATTGAGCGCCAGGGGGACAACCCCCGTGCATTTCGGTATGCAATGAACTCAAAACCCGTGGTTAAGCCCACTTCGGATACGTGACCAAAAATCGCCCCACAGTTGCGCAAGTGCGCAACGATTGAAGCAAAGATCGGTGGATGTTCCGCCTACATAATGATTGACACCGGAAGTACCGGTAATTTCGTGAGCCCAGCGTTTGCTAAGGTCACGGGGATGAAGATATTCCCCTTGGAACAGCAGCTAACGCTGCAGCTGGGCTGCATCGGAAGCCATTCGAAGATAACCCATGGGGGCCCTTCGAATATTCAATTTGGGGGTAAAACCTCCCGAATATACTTTGATGTCGCAAACATCGACCGTTATGACTGCATCCTGGGGATCCCCTTCCTCAGGGAACACAATGCAGTCATCGACTTTGCGAACCTAAGTGTTCGCATTGGCGACGTTACTGTTGCCTTGTCAGAGGAGGATGAACTGGCCAAACATCCAGTTCGACCCTCTCCTCGAGATCATTGACGGTCGAGCCCTACATGGTCTAAACGACCTCGTGAGGGCTCGCAGAGGGAAGGGATCGGAGTACCAGATACCCAGACCCAAAAAACGCAGCGTTTGGCTGCTATGAGTATGCGCCGGACGCCGGATAAGGGCTTGTCCGATGAGGATATACCTCAATTAAGGGAACAGTGGTTCCGAACATATAGGCAACGACTCGGAGGAATGGTCCCAAGACTTCCTCCGATGCGGGAAGTTAATCATCGCATCCCGCTGATCGAAGAGGGCAAGCAATACGCTTATCACCTCCCCAGGTGCGCTGATGCGCTGAAACAACAATTGTCAGATAAAATCCGACTGTACACTGACGCAGAATGGTGGGTCATGAAGAGCGTCCCACAGGCCGCTCCGATGCTCTGCATCCCGAAGAAAAACGGGAAGCTGAGGACAGTCATTGACTGTCGAAAGAGGAACGACAACACAGTCAAAGACGTGACGCCGTTCCCGGATCAAGATCAGATCCGTATGGACGTAGCCAGAGCGAGATATCGCTCAAAAATTGACCTGTCGAATGTGTACGAACAGGTCCGGATCGAACCAGAAGACATTTGGAAAACGGCCTTCTCAACGGTCTACGGGACCTTTATCAGCCAAGTCATGCAGCAAGGGGACTGCAATGCCCCAGCGACATTTCAACGTCTGATGACTGTGATCTTTAGAGATCACATTGGATGCTTTGTATACGTCTACCTCGACGATATATTCGTCTTTAGCAACACCTTGGAGGACCATGAGCGTCACCTCCGAATCACATTCGAGATCCTCGAAAGGGTGGACTTCTTCCTGGAAAAGGAGAAGTGCGACCTCTATGCGCGGAGGCTGGATTGCCTCGGACATCTCATTGATGACTCGGAAAAGGGCATACACGCCGATAAGGACAAAATGTCCAAGATCCGTAACTGGAGGACTCCAAGGTCCCTGAACAAAGTGCAACGCTTCGTAGGTCTTGTTGAATATGTGGCACAGTTCCTGCCAGAAGTATCGGCGTACGCTACGCCTTTGATGGGAATCCAAAGAAACGGACACCCGTTCAAGTGGAGAGAAGTCCACGACCGATGTTTCCAGATGATCAAAGATCTGGCATGCAAGTACCCAGTGCTCAAGCCCATCGACCCGAGCAAAGAAGAGCCTATATGGCTCGTGTGCGATGCTTCCCTGTACGGGGTAGGCGCACTGTATGGGCAAGGGCCCAACTGGCGAACATGTCGCCCGGCAGGCTTTATGTCAAAAAAGTTGAGCGACGCTCAACAGAATTACCGCACATTTGAGCGGGAAACCCTCGCAATTATCAAGGCCCTGCTCAAATGGGAGGATAAACTCCTCAGGTTCAGATTTACGATCGTTACCGATCACGAGGCACTGAGCTACCTCCAGACACAGCGGAAGCTGTCCAGCAGACAAGTACGCTGGGTAGATTATATGTCGCGATTCAACGCGACGCTGGTCTATGCCAAGGGTTCTGAGAACCGCGTGGCAGATTGCCTGTCTCGATACTATGAGAGAGAGGAAGGAGACAATTCCCTCGACGAGGAAATCGACTGGGTGAATGCGGATATCCGCCTCGACCCAGAAGGGGATGATCTATCCCAAGATCGTTGGCAAGAGCTAAGGGCGACCGCCATTGAGGAGATAGCTCCTCGAAAGAGCAGAAGGCTCGCGGAAAAGCGAGAAGCCAGAATACTGGAGGCACAAGAAATGGCCTCAGCGGCGGAAAGGACAGCTGAGGAGACTCCCCGCACAAATGTGAGGGAGGACCCTACAGTTCTCGAATCCGCCGGGACATCTCAAGTCCCTCCAGTAGAGTACGGGAATCAACCCGATCTCCTCAAGGCGATCAAGGAAGGATACCCGAAGGAACCCTTCTATGCAAAAATATTGGCTAACCCGAGCCACTTCCCGCTCTTCTCAGTGAAGGACGGTCTAATCCTCACGAAGAGTCGCGGGGAGAAGGAGGTCCTATGCCTCCCCCATGCAAAGTTCAAGGGCGACACAGTAGTCGCCATGATTATCGATCAGAGTCATAAGACTCTGGGGCACTTCGGCGCCCTAAGAACAGCGGATTATGTCCGCAGATGGTACTGGTGGCCAAAAATCGGCCGGGAGATCAATAAATTTTGTCGGTCATGCCCGACCTGTCAAGCCACTAAGGGCTCAAATCAATTACCCCAAGGGCTGTTACACAGCCTACCAATCCCAAAACGACTGTGGGGGTCGATTGCTATGGATTTCGTGGGACCATTCCCACCGAGCGAAGGACACGACTACCTCTGGGTGGTTTTGTGCCGCCTCACATCAATGGTACACTTAGTGCCCGTGAACACGACAGTTCGTGCAACTGGACTAGCGTCCAAGTACATAAAGGAGGTCGTTCGCCTCCATGGACTCCCTGAGACGATTGTCTCTGATCGTGACGCAAAATTCACATCAACTTTCTGGTGCGAATTGCACTGGATGCTGGGAGCAAAGCTCCTAATGTCAACAGCATTCCATCCTCAGACTGATGGCGCCTCCGAACGATCCATTCGGAATGTAGTGCAGATACTACGCACCCTGGTGCAGCCTGACCAAATGAATTGGGTCGAGAAACTGCCCATGGTGGAGTTTGCCATCAATTCGAGCATTAGTAGCTCAACGGGGTTCGCCCCGTTTGAACTGAACTACGGGTATGTACCTGAGATGATGACCAGGCTGTTGCATGATGAAGGCGCTGGTGCGCCGGGCGTGGCGCTATTTGTACGTCGCGCCAAAGAGAATCTCAAGATGGCCCATGATGCCATCATTGAAAGTCGTGTAGTGCAAGCGCACCATGCCAATAAGAGGCGGAACGAGGGTAGAACCCTCAAAGAAGGAGAGATGGTATACCTCTCCACTGAAAACCTAACGATGCCAAAAGGGCGGGCGAGGAAGCTCGTCCCCAAGTACATTGGACCGATGAAGGTCCTAAAAGGCGTCGGCGACACCTATACGCTGGAACTCCCAGAACTTATGCGCAAATGGCGCATCCACCCGACATTCCATGTTGGGTTATTGCGCCGGTATGAGGGCAACAATGACGCCCTCTTCCCCAAGCGCGATGCGCGGACATTCTATGATGTCGGGAGACCCGACGGTGATGAATGGTTCGTCGACGATATAATCGCTCACCGATGGGATGGCGATAAACTCGAACTCCACGTTCAGTGGAGTTTGGGCGACTCAACATGGGAGCCGATCGCCAATTGCAAGGAACTTGAGGCCCTAGACAGGTACCTCGAGCTCCAAGGCATGCAAGATGCACGCCGACTGTCCCATAGGACGGCGACAAATGAGGCGCCAAAGTGCCAGAGGACCTCCGTGTTACGAAGGTCCAAGGGACACTAAGTCCCACGAGCGACAATAACGATAAATAATAAAGACAAATACAAAAGAACGAAAATAGAAAAGAAAGAAAAAAGGAACACACCGCCACCGTAGGATTACTAATCGTAGATACACTTTTGACTGTCGATCACTTTCTATTCTAAGTACTTTCCACATTTGAAATTTCCCACGACACTATATAATAACGCGAGGTCCACTCGACCTCTTTCTTTCCTCATACCACGAACACCCAATTCGTGTATCATTGCTACTGCAACAACCAACCTCGAGCCACTACTCGATGTCTCAGCGTTCACCAATGCCATCCTCATCCCACTCCCCGTCGCGTGGCAGGTCTCTGTCACACGACAGCACCCCCCCTAGATGCGACGTGTCTTCACCTCCCGGTCGAAAGACCAAAGGCAAACGCCGGCGGGACTCAACCCCGCCTGTCTCCCCATCGTCCAGGCGCCGCAAGCGTCCAAGAGAATCGTCCTTGGGCGCCTGGGTCGCACATCCTCACCTGCCGTTCATCCGGCACGAACTCTCCTGTCGCACTTGTGATGACTACGGTGGCCATCTAGCACTGGCTGTCGCAGGTGCTAGTAGCGCCTTCTCTCGCACTATGGAGGACTTGGCGGACCTCACCGCCTCGATGATGCGTCGTGGAGACTATGTCTCTATGTCGTGCGAAAACGAGCGTCTTCGCTGTCAGCGCGACGACCTCCAATTCGCGCTTGATCAGGCGCGTGAGGAAATCACGCGGTTATCCCAAGGGAGCAACACACTCGCTCCATCCAGCATCGCCGATGAGGTGCGCCAGCTCGAGCAAGCGCGCCTCGCTTCCCTCCATGTGCGGACTGAACCCGCATCATCCACCGCCGGTTCCTCGAGGTTGCCACTCGAGGATCGTATTCTCTCTCAAGGACCGTCCTCGAGTGCCTCCTCCACCATTGCTGGAGCTCCTTTGGAGTTCCGTTTTTTCGGGGGGAGGGTGCAGGAGGAAACTCCTGCTGCCCCCCAAACCCTGGCATCTCGTGTGCAGGCCGGCCCTGCACCCTCATTATCGTCCTCCCATAAGGGAAAGGAAAAGGAGGTTGAACCTCCTGTTAGCATCCCTCCACTCAGCGAGCCATCACGCCCTCTGCTCCCCTATGAGGACGTGTTCATGACGGAGACCACCGTCGATCCATTCGAGGGCGTCCAAGGCCCGATGTTCCCTGGTTGGGTGAACATTCAGAATGTCGCCCAAGTACTTGGTGATGCCTGTGACGCCAAGGGAGTACGCACCATCTTCGTGCGTATCAACAACCATATGTGCACATATGAGAGTGATGCGGCCGAAGGCGTGGTCCGAACTCTGGGCCAAGGCCAAATCCCAATCGCGCCTGTGCGACGACCGGGCGCGGCCCTTAAAATGGAACGTGGGGCAATGGGCCCCGTAAAAATCTTCGACTCGGCAAATGAGATTCGTGATCTCTTCGCCCATACACAGACAGAACCCGAGGAAGACGCGTCCTCTTACCGCCTCGCTGTGGATCTCATCTCGCTCCTCCACCACTGGAGGAAGCATAAGACATTGGAGGTGACCGACCTCATGAGGGTCACCCTCAAGGCATGGCGACCCCCATCCTGGGCCGCCAGTAAGGCCAAGAAGAAGAAGGAAGCCTTCCGCGAGGAGGCCAAGTCGAGAGAGGCACCCCCGCCTCCAGTCATCATCCAAGCGCTGCAGAAGCAGCTTCTGTCGGAGTCCATCCCGACTTCGACGTTATCCCACTGGCAGGGCGAGACCACCCCGAATACTACCTCGGTCGGCAGGGCCCCAGCCTTGTCGACCCACCCTGCACTGACGAGGCCAGCATCCATGCCAGTCAAGTTGAAAGCCAAGTCGCGAGCGAAGACCGCTCAAAGCGCCAAGTTGGCGCTGTTACCTCCGGGGGCCCCACCCCTTGATGCTCCGGTAGATACCTAGGCAACCTTCATCGAAGGATGCCAAAATGCGAGCCAGAGCTACGGCGGCTTGCGAAAGGTCTTCCCAGGTGCGCTCGGGCTCCCCCTTGACCCAGAGGAAGCGGACAATGACGACGTCCTTGCGCGTCCCTCGGCGCGAAACGTTAGAGGATTCCTCCTCATGGAGCGATTGGCTCCAACTCCCCGAGGCCGAGATGGGCATCGGTCAGCCTGGCTCCGAGGCCTGCTCACCATACTGGCAGTCCCAGGACGGTACCGCTGGCTGTGTGACTGGTCGGAGGTCACTCCCGCGACGGGGCGGACCGCCGCCTGGGTTGGCGAATTCAACGGCCAATCGACGGCCGAGGAGATCGCGGCATATCTAGCCGCCAACAGCGTGACCTATCACGACGCTGATGATGCCGTGACTTGGGCACGACGGGCGGCTCGCGAGCTGGTCAATCGAGTCGACTTCAACGGAGGATTCGACGGGGACAATGCATTCGCGCCCCTTGCCCTCCTTCAAGTTCACGATGAAGTAAACCAGGTGGTCGATGACGCCGAACTCGTCCATTCGAAAGAATGGTATGAGAAGGAAGCTCGAACTAACGGTGTCCCCGTTACGGCGGTCCCCACATTGGGCATCTTGCCCGATGTATCGAGGGACAACGATCTCCTCGTCCGCTTCGGTCTCGCCGCGGTCGCGTATGGCCTTGCATACGTGCGCTGTGATGGGGCCGACATCATCATCACTGAAGACAAGGAGATGGAGGGCCCGGCACAAATGTAGACCGGTTTCGCGACCGAGGCAATGGCCTCTTACTCTTCTCGTGGGTTCAACCCCACTCCTAATTACCGTGAATGATTGCATCCGTACGGGGGCGTAACCCCCTACCTTTTCCTTTTTTGCTTGTATCTACATTTCTCTCCCCAATCTAATTCTGTATGTTTCCTCATATGCATAATAATATATCTCTTCCCTTGATTGATTGATTGTTTGCGAGGCGTGATCCGCCTCAAACGGGGAGGGTGTAAGGGGACGAAGGTCCCCTAGTATGACATAGGGGCCAAAGGCCCATATCTAGTGCCGACAGGCACTATCAGATGATCGGGCGCATGTGACAGAAGTAATCACATGCGCCGTAGTTAGTAGATAAATGGGAGCGCCGTGAAAGCGGGCTCCCAATCTTTTTTACCTCTGTAAAGCACACATCTGGCGAATCCCATAGCGGTTCACTTCGCCTGTGTGAATCTGAGGTACAAAGACCCCAACAAAAGGTAATCAACCTTTACACCCGCCTTGTTCCAGCCGCCAAGGCACCAGCACCTAAACACAAGTGTCCCACGTCAAAAGAAAGCGTATGTTGATTGTTATATGATTTTTCTCTCTTTGACTATGTTGGTGCCAGCACCATACCCGTCTTGTTTGTATGCTGCAAGAAATAACGAGCACCCTTTTTGCGGTTGCTCTGCTTTGTGTTGCATGTCGCTTGGCACATTGGGGCCTGCAATTGGCCTTGGCTCCGTTCATCCTGGTATTCCGGCCTCTGACTGGCCCACTGACTGGCCCTCTGACCGGCCTCTGACCGGCCCCCTGAGTGGCCCGCTGAGTGGACCACTCATAATATTTCACAACATAGTCAAAATCTGTTAACAAATATGTAGCTAAAAAATATTCTTGAAACATAGTCCAAATTTGTGTTTTTCTCATACTCAAGCTAGGTTGCCATGCCCGAGTTAGGATTAGATCACCAATATGTTCTGTGGACATACCCGGCAACGGATGCCACCTCTGTTATGCGAAAATAATAAATATTTTATTCAGAATAAGTGCTGAAATATGTCAGTGGCACAAACTCGGAGTTATTGTTTTGGATATATGTAGCTGAATTATTCTTCCTCTTATGGAAGTATAAGTCTGTGTGACCGAGTGAAATACATTTTATAAATATGTTAAACAATATTTATTGATGACTTTTTCATTTCCCGAGGCGGAATTTGTTTAAGACTATGAATCAACTAAGTTGTCCAAACTTATCCAAGCTTGCCCGGGGTGTGACTCGCTCATGCAAGGTCACGTGACCGAATTAGATAATCACATGACTCTCCGCTCACGTGCTCCGTTCCCGTAAACCTGCCCTGAACCCGATCGATAACCCCTCCGACACAGAAAAAACATATCCTTGATCCCATACACCGAGCAGCGGCCACGGTGCTGCCATCCAAATCATAATCTGTAAATTCTAGACATCATGGTGTACGCCCTTTCCTTGTCTCGATTCATCATGCTCATCCTCCTATCAGTAACTTTACCGTAGGTGAGACTGACCCCTTGCGCCATCTAGCCACATCTCATCTTGAACAGACCAGGTCCGTGCCCTCATGGACCAGCCGACGAACATTCGTAACATGAGCGTCATCGCCCATGGTAAGTCCCCCTATCGAATCATATCGCCATCTTCATCTGAGAAATCCCCCTCAAGTCGATCATGGAAAATCTACCCTCACCGACTCCCTCGTATCCAAGGCTGGTATTATCGCCGCCGCCAAGGCAGGAGAAGTGCGTTTTACCGATACCCGTGAAGACGAAAAAGAACGTGGTATCACGATCAAATCGACCGCGATCTCCATGTACTTTCAAATGGACAAGGAAGAGGTTGATGTAATCAAGCAAAAAACAGACGGTATGAGCTTGCATTCAAATTCAAGCTTTCCAGTAATTAATATGTCCCATCAGGCAACGAATTCTTGATCAACTTGATCGACTCGCCCGGGCACGTCGACTTTTCCTCAGAAGTCACTGCCGCCCTCCGTGTCACAGATGGTGCCCTCGTTGTCGTAGACTGTATCGAGGGTGTTTGTGTCCAAACAGAAACCGTCTTACGTCAGGCTCTTGCAGAACGTATCAAACCTGTCGTCGTGATCAATAAGGTCGATCGTGCTCTCCTCGAGCTCCAGGTTCAGAAAGAAAACTTGTACCAGTCCTTCCAGCGCACAGTCGAGACTGTTAACGTCATCATCTCGACGTACCACGATGTCGCTCTGGGTGATGTCCAGGTCTATCCTGACAAGGGCACTGTAGCCTTCGCTTCCGGTCTCCATGGTTGGGGCTTCACCCTCCGTCAGTTTGCCGGAAGGTACTCCAAAAGGTTCGGTGTTCCAAAGGACAAGCTCATTAGCAAGCTTTGGGGGGACAACTTCTTCAACCCTGCGACTCGCAAATGGTCTACAAAGCCTGCGGATGCTGATGGCAAGCCTCTCGAGCGTGCTTTCAACATGTTCGTGCTCGACCCCATATTCAAGATCTTCGATGCCGTTATGAAACACAAGAGGGATGAAGTTGAGAAAATGTGCGAAAAACTTGAGATCAAGCTTACTCCCGAGGAGAAGGATATCCCTGAGGCCAAGGCACTCCTCAAGACTGTTATGCGCAAATTCCTACCTGCCAGCGAGGCTCTTTTGGAGATGATCGTCATCCATCTACCCTCACCCGCCACCGCCCAGCGCTACCGCGTTGAGACACTGTACGAGGGCCCCATGGACGACGAGTCGGCTATCGGTATCCGTGACTGTGACCCTAAGGGTCCCCTCGTTCTTTACGTCTCAAAGATGGTTCCCACCTCCGATAAGGGTCGCTTCTATGCGTTCGGTCGTGTCTTCTCTGGAACTGTTCGTGCCGGTCCCAAGATCCGCATACAAGGACCCAACTATATTCCTGGGAAGAAGGATGACCTGTTTGTCAAGTCCGTGCAGCGTACCGTACTCATGATGGGTCGCTACATTGAACCGATCGAGGATTGTCCTGCTGGCAATATTATCGGTCTCGTCGGGATTGACCAGTTCCTGCTCAAGAATGGCACCCTCACCACCTCTGAGACTGCCCACAACATGAAGGTCATGAAATTCTCCGTTTCTCCTGTCGTTCAGGTTGCCGTTGAAGTCAAGAACGCTGCCGATCTTCCCAAACTTGTTGAAGGTCTCAAACGTCTCTCCAAGTCCGATCCTTGTGTCCAAGCTTGGATTGCTGAAACTGGCGAACACATCGTTGCGGGTGCGGGAGAGCTCCACTTGGAAATCTGCTTGAAGGTCAGATGTTCCCCCTTTTCATCGTTCAGCATTTCCTCAATAGTAAATCAAGGATCTGCAAGAAGACCACGCCGGTGTTCCTCTCAAGATTTCCGACCCTGTCGTTGGCTACCGTGAGACCGTGAAGACAGAATCTTCCATCGTTGCCCTCTCCAAGTCCCCAAACAAGCATAACCGTCTGTACGCGAAGGCCATGCCACTGGATGAGGAGCTCACCAAGGCTATCGAGGGTGGCGCCATCAATTCTCGCGATGATTTCAAAGCCCGTGCACGTATCCTTGCGGACGAGCATGGTTGGGATGTCACCGACGCCAGAAAGATTTGGTGTTTCGGTCCTGACACCACTGGCCCTAACTTGTTGGTGGATGTCACCAAGGGAGTACAGTACCTCAACGAAATCAAGGATTCATGTGTTGCTGCGTTCCAATGGGCAACAAAAGAGGGTGTCTGTGCTGAAGAGAACATGCGTGGTATCCGTCTGAACGTCATGGATGTGACAGTAAGCTCATCGCGGTTACCGTTCTGATCCTTGACGCGAGATACCCCTAGCTACACGCTGATGCTATTCACCGTGGTGGAGGTCAAATTATCCCAACGTGCAGGCGTGTTTGCTATGCTGCCTGCTTACTTGCTACACCAGGCCTCCAGGAGCCCGTCTACCTCGGTACAATGTTTCCACTATCTGAGTCTACTTTGGGGCTAACATCCGTCTTAGTCGAAATTCAATGTCCGGAGAACGCCATCGGCGGTATTTACAGTGTACTAAACAGACGTCGTGGCCAAGTCTTCAGCGAAGAGCAGCGGCCGGGAACGCCTATGTTTACTGTCAAGGCATACCTGCCTGTCATGGAATCCTTCGGCTTCAATGGGGATCTCCGCTCACAAACAGCAGGACAGGCCTTCCCCCAAAGTGTGTTCGACCACTGGGAGATCATGAACGGCTGTAAGTGATCGATTTCATCTCGCTGTGCTGGATACTAATGCACTCCGCTCTTAGCTCCTCTTGACAAGGGCAGCAAGCTCGAGGAACTCGTCAGGGGCATCCGTACCCGCAAAGGTATCAAGGTAGGTATCAACCCTGTTCTCCCTACAGCTGTTCACATATCCCGTTTCTTAGCCCGAGATTCCCCCCCTCGATTTCTACTACGACAAGTTGTAATACGTACCTAGATGCCGGGATGCTGTTGCTATGGCTTAGGAATCGTTGTAAGCTGTCGTGTCCCAACAATGTACTTTCTCGTTCTCCGCTGAGGATGCCATCCACCTGGGATTACGGAAACTCTCATCACTTGGGCTGTGCAACTGCACCAAGACTCTCGATGACTCGAACCGTTTGAGGCAGCGAGATGATGTGCTGACTCTTGCGAAACTCTTCTCTTGGCGCCCTCGGTACCGTCTTCACGAGCAAATCTTGACTCGGTCTATTGATCTCACATGTACTACAAAAGCTGAGAACGTATGCATCTCCGAGTGCTATCCTCGACCGCGTTGAAATCCCTGAAAGATGTCAAGTATCATCGACGATTTGGCCACTGCACCAGGTATCCAAGCATACCTTCAGAATAACCCTCGATTTACTGCCCACACAATTGAGAAACTCTCCGGCGGGCTGGGCAATTTCACATATAGAATATACCTCCAAAATCCGTTCGCAGGTCGCCAGACGCTTGTTTTAAAATACGCACCTCCATATGCTGCCGCATCCGGCGGCAGCTTTCCTCTCGACCAAAAGCGCCAGGTATTTCGCTGACTCACTCGTTCAAGTTGTTATCTTGGCATATTGACTCTAAAAACTAGATCATCGAAGCCCAAGGCCTCCGTCTCGCCGGTCATCTGCGAACAGACGTCGCTTCGTTTGTCTCAGTTCCCATTGTCCACTTGTTCGACGAGGACAGACATGTCTTGATCATGGATGACGCGGGAAAGGATTCCCAGACACTCAAAGCACTCCTCATCAATGAAAGTATACCAAAGACCGTTGCAGAGCAGATCGGCGCTGCGCTCGGCGAGTTCATCGGCAGCGTCCATTCTTGGCACCAAAACCCCGACGTCGACCTGACCGTGTTCGCGGACAATCAAGTCGGCAAGTACGTCACAGCCCTCATCACCTATGGAAGACTCGAATCCACATTGACGGGAAAGGACGACTTTCCTGCACTCTCAGACCCGTTGCTAGATATCCAGGAAGCGAAGATAGCGACAATTGCGAAGTTGGTAGAAAAGAGGCAGCAGGTCATCTACGCTGCTTCCCCCTCCGACCCGATGACGCACGGGGATTTCTGGCCGGGTAACCTCGTGGTGTTGCCCAGACGTGGTGCGGACGGAAGCATAGAGGGCGTGGAGAAGCTATACGTCCTGGATTGGGAATGCTGCAAGACCGGCATGCCTGGATTAGATCTCGGCCAGTTTTGTGCTGAAATACACACTGTGTCCGAGTTCTATCCAGCACGAGCGGAGGCGACGCGTGCTATCATTGGGTCGTTTTTAGGTGCTTACACGGAGCGGGTGGAGAAGGGCGTTGGGCTTGCAAGGATTGTCACGAGTCATATTGGGGCGCATTTGGTAGCAGTCACTCCGCGGGTAAGCTCGTGGACTGGAAGAGAGAAGACGAGAGAAGTGGTGGCGAAGGGAGTGGATCTCATGGTCCTGGGCGAGGAGGGGGCCGAGCTGGACCTGAAAGAAAGTATTGTAGGACAGCTTGTTTGACCGAATCGGATCGTCGGACTGTCGATGATTGGCCGGTGAAGACGACACCTTTCTTGCCATGATCCCATATTTCGCCGAGCTGCCTCCAGAGTTGTACGACGCGATATTAGCACAAGTCCCTCGGGAAGAACGACAGCAGGCTACCTTGTCGGTCACCAGAGCTATCCCACGTTCCCCAATACCTTTGCACCACTTGTTCGAGCGCATCCGCATCAAGTCAGCAGAAAAGGTGGTGCAGCTATATCGCCGGCTACGAGGACGTCGCGAGGAGCAAAGCTGGGTGAAGGAGTTCTCTTTTGAAGCATGGAGTGTAGATGCGGACGTGGTGGTCAACGTGATGGCTCTCCTCTCACGGCTGACCACGATCACACTGTTCATTGGACCAAACTTTGCTCCGGAACATATAGAGGAGATGCTGGAGAAGCCGAGGGAGACACTGAGCTACCTCTCGTTACGTTTCAGACCGTAGTAAGCCATCCCGCTTCTCCCGACCAAGGATTGCCGCTGACTGACACTTCTAGTGTGCAAAAAGCAACATACTATCAGTTTCTCAAGGTGCGCAAGGAACTGTCCAAGCACGCTCGCCGCTAACTCGGGCGCAGGGCGCATATTTCGACACTGCCCTGCTGGCCTTGTCTCGATGGCCAACAGCCAGCCTTCCCGCGCTATCAATCGTTCAGGACCCTCTAGATCCAGAGATAGCTCGCAGGCACCATTTTGCACAACCCCTGGTGTTCTTTCGCCTTGACCCTATCAATACTCTGGCTTGTTCGCCATACCTCCGTTCTCTGACAAATCTGCGGCTGCGAATTCCGTCTAGACAAGTTGCTCCTTTCATCTATAGCTCACCTGGTTCAATACCTGGGCTTCGTATCCTGGATCTGTCCACATGCAGCATTCGATTGACCAACGTGGAGGCGCTGCTGGCGCGATTTCAGCGGCTAACCCATTTGATAATAGATGAGTGTGGTATCACGGGGGGCGATGCCCAAGAGAGTGAATGGGCCAACGTTGGAAAGACATGCGCGCTTGCAACAGCCAAAGCAGCAAGGGATCGAGAGAAGAAGCTCAAAGCTTGGCTAGAGGCCCACACGGTTCACACTAGCCCAGACGTAGAGCTTGGCAGTGTGGACGAAGAACAAGTTGTTGCAGGTAGACGCGCCCGCCCGGGTCGCCGTGGACTGGCTACCGCAACAATATCATTCCGAGAACAGCCCACCAGAACGGCCGCGCCTGTCATTCGGTCAAACCCAGCTACTGTCCCAAAAGTTCGCATAGTCCCCTCGCTTCCAACACTCTGCTCTTTGAGCACGACCACAAATATATTACACGAGGACAAACACGACGCCATTCGAGCTCAATTCAAGAAAGGTTGGGACGAGGGAGTCGCTCAACTCACCGCTATCCGCAGTAGATTGCACCAGTCTTGGAGAAACGGTGTGAGAATGGTGCGCATTGCTGGTGACCAAGGTATGGAGGAGGGTCTCGAAGGTTTGGAAGACGTCGACGGGGAAGGCGCGTTTCACGGCAGAGACGCAGCTCTGAACGTATGGCCAGCACCAGTGTTATGTCTTGCCGGCGGAGCTTCCAGCTCTGTTCAACATGTGGATGGATGCGGCCATACAGCAGCCGGCTGTGTGTGGCCAGGTGACATCTAGAAACTTGATGTACATCAAGTATAGAGAACAGAATATTCATGAATCGTGCTGATCGCTGACGAAAAAGGTTCGTAACCAGCTAGCTTCCTTCTCCATCTCTGCGAGGGATCGAGGTAGTCTATTTTCGTCGGCGTCGACCTTGAGTGGTTGGTGTCGGCCATCGACGCCGTCTACATCTGTGAGATGCTGAGGGAGTGACGCTTCCGAGCATTCCAGAGCAGGGTATATTTCATCCATCCTCCCGGAGAAGTAGTCGCCCTTGAATTTCCGGGGAAGAATGTGAAAGTGAACGTGCGGTACGGACTGGCCCGCAGCCTTGCCGTCCTGGGTTATCGAATGAATTTCGAACGACGGGATCGATACTCTAGATTACCTGGCATGCTACAGTGAGAGAGTCGGCGTGGTATGCATTCTCGACAACGCGACCGACGTGCTGGACAGACATGATGAGGGACGTCAACTCGGGGGTTGTGAGGTCCGTCAGCCTTGGCACGACACGCGTCGGAATGACGAGGACGTCTTGCGGGGGTTGAGCGGGTGGTTGGAGTGAAACAAAGGGAGACTCACGCCCTGGTACGATTGGTTTCAAGTTCACGATGGCATACGAGAGCGCGGTGCGGTGGAACGCTTGACGCGTCACTTCGAACGTGGAGAACAACAAAGGGGGAGACATTTGCACAGCCACAGGTTGAGCGGGTCACTTTGTTCATATTCGACGAGAACATGGCCAGCCCGACAGAACTACATCTACCTCCGATACTCCCATATCCATTAAAGGTCGCATCCATCGATGTAAAGCGAGCGGCCACAGTTCAACGCGGAACCCGTTTACTTAGCTATTCCTTCAAATATCTACCCCCCACACCCGGTGCACGCCCCGAAATACGCTTCGGAACATGGGACTGCTCCGTTGAGGGCACCGTGGAAGCCTGGAACGTGCGCGTGGGCGACGAAATCTCCCTCCAGATGTCCAAGCAGAAGTCCGTCATCACCATCCTCGAACCTTGCAAACATGGCGTCCAAGTCGGTGGCTTATGTGGCATCTGCGGAAAGGATATGACTGGGTGGGTATCCTCTTTGTCTTCCAGTCGCCCTGCCTTTCATCTCCGTTTCCAGCTATGACTACACTGGCTTCTCTGATGCATCGCGTGCATCCATCCAAATGACGCACTCCGCCTTCGGTCCAACCGTATCAATGGAAGAAGCACAGAGGATAGAGAAGGAGACTGCAGAACACTTGCTCAAGTCCAGGAAGCTCTCCCTGATCGTTGATCTTGACCAAACCATCGTTCATGCCACTGTTGATCCTACCGTCGGTGAATGGATAGCGGAGGGTGAAGCTTGGGAGGCTCTGCATTCGAAAAAATCGTCGGAAGAACCCAAAGAGGACGGTTCCGACTCTTCAGATGACGAGACATCCGAAGCAGACGTATGCAATCCCAACTGGGACGCCCTCAAGGATGTTCGCAAGTTTCGGCTTAGTCCGGAATCATTTGGCCTACCTTCAGCACGGGGAACGCCCAAAGTTAAAGGAAAACAGAAGTTTATTGAGAACGAGGGCTGCATGTACTACATCAAACCTCGGTGCGTCATCCATCGCACTCAGCAATCTCTCGAGCGCTTATTTATGCGTCTGCACAAGGCCTGGCCTACAAGACTTTCTCCGTAAGCTGTCCGCGAAATATGAGATGCATGTCTATACGATGGGCACTCGCGCATATGCGGAGGAGGTTTGTGCCGCCATTGACCCTAATGGCAAAATATTTGGTGGTCGTATTTTGAGTAGAGACGAGAGTGGCAGTGAGTATGCCGTATCGTATCTGCCGAGCACTCGCTGATATGCTCAGGTCTCACGCAAAAAAGCCTTCAACGACTCTTTCCGTGTGACACATCCATGGTCGTCATCATCGACGATCGGGCGGACGTTTGGGAATGGAGTCCAAACTTGATTAAAGTCATTCCCTGTGAGTCTTCCCAGATATCACCAGGACACAAAACCAAAGTATTTGAAAGACGATTTCTTCATAGGTATCGGTGATATAAACTCTGCTTTTCTTCCAAAAGTAGAGCCACTGACACCCGCAGTACACACTCCAACGCTTGGTTAGTTTCCTTGTAAAACATCATCGCCGATCCTCTTGTTCACGGTGATTAGGTAAACCTATTACTCCACCCGCACCAAGCGTGTCAGATGATTTGCCCCCTTCGCCATCCCCGCCTGAAGAAGGCGAGCTCGCTGAGATCGAGTCCAAGGCCTTGCTTGCGCAGAACTCGTTGGCGCTCGAAGCTCAAGTTGAGGAGCGCCCTTTGGCCAAGAAGCAGGAGGAATTACAAGGCAAAGCGATCTGATCTAAGAGCTGCTTCCATCTTGACACATCTACAGACGCTGAGCACACCGTTGCGTCACCAGGCGAGATCAAAGCGGAGCATCCAAGAAAGGCGCTATTAAAGAACGACGATGTTGAGTTACAGAGAGTCGGCACGGTAAGTTGTTACAATGCGCACTGTAGATGCGTTAAGTGGTTCTTGGCAGTTGTTGTTGGATGTTCATCGGCAATTCTTCGATGCTTACGATCAACGTTTATCTGAGGAAGGGAACAAACGGCGCAAATCAAGCAGTGGACGATTACAATTATCCATAACTTACGATGTAACAGTGAGTGTACGGATTACGTCTTTGATCTCACGCTTAATTCTCTTGGTAGCGCATCATCCCAGAGATGCGCTCTAAAACCCTCGACGGGATCCATATTGTCTTCTCTAGCGTTATACCCCTTGACACCAGACCAGAAACCACCGAGATATGGAAGGTGGCACACATGTTTGGCGCTCAATGTTACACTGAATTAAACAGCATTACCACGCACGTGGTTGCAGCCAAGGTTCGATTTTCCGGTTAGCTGCTATCTTGTCTCAATCCGATTGTCCACTGTTAGCAAGGAACTGTCAAGGTCGACCTGGCGCGAAAACGAGGTGGAATAAAAATTGTTTGGCTGGCTTGGTTCACAGATTCGATAGCTTTGTGGCGGCGGCAAGATGAAACCCCGTACTTCCTTGAAGATCCCGCACGACATGCGCTAAGTTTGAGCCCTAATATTGAACCCCATGTCATTTCTTCCGATCCCGAACCCGATGCCGACGATTGGGATGTTGAACCTACGCGATCGGGCAACGCGGCCTTTGAGCTAACCGACATCGACTGGAACGACATAAATGATGAGGTCGAGGCAGCCATGAACGAAAGTGACGACGACGAAGATGCCAAAAGCGAGCATAGCGTGAGGAGTGCTATGGCATCAGAAGATGATGGCATGACTGATGAGCTCCGTAGCCAACCTAGGTGCGTTCGTTCGTTGCGGTGACACGTTTGAGCTCAATCGTCGGCAACGTCAATTTAGCCCAAATTCTTCGCCTCGACCGAAGCGGAAACGTCTACGAAGTGTCACACCATCAGAGAACGGAAATGCCGATCCACAACAAGATATTTTGCGCTCGCCGCTGTCCAAACGCAAAAAACTTGCTTATGATCGAACGGGGACATCAAAGCTCAAGGAGGCATTCACTGCTGACGAAATTAGCTCCCTACGACAGGCAAGGAGTCGAAGTCCCAGCGTGTCTATGGGGTCACCCGCTGCCAGCCTTCCTAGACCGTTGGATGAGGAGGAAGAGGAGGAAGAGGAAGATGACTTTTTAGCTCGAGAACTTGGGGAAGACTGGGGATAGTGCGAATCTAACAATTTAATAACCCTTTTCACTACCTGTTTTGTTCTCTATTGCTTTCGATCTAATCGTGTAATATCACTTCCGCGCACATCAAACCATAGCACGGTATATATTTCCTATGATTAGTAGCGATCACCCTCGCTTCAGGTGTTCACAGTACAAACCCCATAATGTGTCTACGGGGCAGCCGGTGATGGTCACGAATATCTGTGCATCGTAAGTTTGGCTCTGCATGTAGGCGTTGAGCTTCCGGACAGTACCCTCGCCATGACGCTTCTCGATCCAGTCGAGAAAATACGCCGTCGTAGCATACCCTGCATCCCATCTATCGCCTCCGGATACTTTCCAGTGTGGCGGGGCATACCCTGCGTTCAACCTCACGAAATCTATTCACGGCGTCGATGAACCCGATTCCGATGTGGTGCTGAGAAGATGGCCTTACCTGCAATCCCCTCTATGAGCCCTGCTGGGCAGGTCTCCTTGGCGTTGTACTGGTAACAATGTACGACCTCGTGGATGAGCACGCCCTTGATCTCGTCTCGCGCCCGAGCGACGGAACCGCGGACATAGTCGAGGGATAAATGAATCTCCTTGTCCGTGTCCGTTCCAAACGTGAACGCCACGCCGTCAAAGGACCGGAGGACGAGCGAGATTTTCTGGACACTGGCGACAAAGGAATTAGGAATCGCCGCCGAGCTGCTGGGGCGGACTTGGCCCACTTACTGGGTGGGCGCCGTCAAGGGGGTGTATAACCATGTGTAGGATGCTTCGACTGCAGATTGGAGGACGTCGCGGTCAAAGTTTTGCAGAAAAACAGAGGCACCTTCGTGGTTCAGGTCGTCAACCCGAAGTGCGAAGTTGGGTATATGCCATGAAGGAAGGACATGTGATGGAGGAGGCATGAGAAGGAAGAGGTATTCATAGTGGTTACATGGCAACCTATTATACGGACAGGTGTTAAGATACCATTATAATCTTAGTACAATACACACGGTACGATACGAACGAAATTTCACGTCGTCCTGACGGGAGGCTCAGATATTTGACCAGACAGGTGTTCTTGTGAAACTGACCTCGCACCCAGTGCGACGACTGCCGTCTCCAACTTGAGGACCTCTTCTCGAAGGGCATCCCTCCCTTCCTTCAGCCACTTGCAGTACTCCACCGTGCGGAACAGCACTCCGCTTTTGCCCTTTGTCTGTCCGTTATTCCTGGTACCACTACCCTTTGGCCGGCCTCTGGACGGCAGGTCGATCGCCTGCGCACCAGCCGGTGCGATGAGTGCGATCAACTGCGCATACCCGTCGCGAATGGCATTGCGGCGCTTCTGCTCCGACATGATGTGATTCAGCCGCTTCTGCGGCGTGGACAAGAGGGGTTTTGTCCGGACAGTCTGCCGTGGCTCCGATGTACTTTTACGCCGTGTAGACCGCGTCCGCGGGGTGTTTTCGGGGGGAGTCGGGGGAAGATGCAGATCGACATCGTGGTCGAGCGAGACATCCAGTTTAGCGGACGAGCTGGGTGACGGGGGTGCTTGTAGGAGTGGGGGAAGAATGGGTGGTGGGGATGCGGAAGGCGGATGTAGAGGGATAGAGATGGGATGGGTCAGTTCGCCAGAGGTGGTACCTGTTTCAAGGTCCCAATTAAAGTTGTCGAGGAAGCCGAGGAGGTCGGTTGTCTCTGACGGGGAGAAGAGGTCTGCGGATGATGGCAGGGATGCTGATGAAGGAGGAAAAAGACTTGACAGGGCAGGGTCGAAAGCATACTCGAAATCGGAGAATGGGACGGGTGGTTGAGGCGGCGACGAGGACATGGTCGAGGACACGGGATGAAAGGAGCCGGATAGCCGGCGGTCTGGACTTCGGCGAGTCCGGCGGCGATATACGGCCAAACATGAGCAAATAGCTATTGTATTGCTCCGATATATGCAGTCGCCCGAACTGCATCGGACCCGCCCCGCTCCGCAACTCCCATGTCGGCTCTCAGTGAGGCATCCACACCGGCCCAGGACGCGGCCTCGGCCATAGATGCACAGCAACTCCACCAGCTCCAGCAACACGCCACAGATGTCCAGCACGGCACAACCCCGGAAGGAGCAACCCGTAAAGGTTAGCTTAGCCGTAGCTATATTATCACACCAGATAAATAATTCAAGTATTCCCAGCGAAAGCTCCCTCCGTCAGGCGCGCTTGTACTGCCTGTCACACTGGCAAGACAAGATGCAGCGAGGTCCTCCCATGCCAGGTGGGTCAGCGGCTCTCCGCAGCACCGTCCCTCTAAATCCCTCCTAGAGCTGCCTCAAAAGGGGCATCGGCTCCTCCTGTGCCTATCCTGACCCCGAGACAGATCATACCAACAATCAGCCTCATCAGAGTATGCCTTCAGCCACTATCAGTGTCCATCATTTCTTGACGCTTTTCAGCGCCAGGCGTCTCCACGTTTACCCAAGCTCCCATAGGGTATGTCCATGGAGCTCCCACATTAACCCAACATCAGTATTACGATTACAACGGCACATTCACTGGCGCATCGTCCTCGACCTTTCGCCCGAACAAGCGGCCCCGCAACCTTACCGAGGAAGAGGCCGCCGCCATCACAAGAAATTTTAGCCGTGGTGACTTTTTCGTTGGATCAAGTGCACCCGTCCGCATCGATCCAAGGCTACCCGTCAGACTTACCCTGGGAGAGGGAGATCATGTCCATTTCAGCATCACCGAGTCCTTGTCTTAGCATGTCATGCCACATCTTATTTGTATCTTGTTTAGTCTTCGTTCCACATGATCTCGTGTAAAGTACGCATTAACACTACATGTTATTTTGCCACTGGAGGATAGTGCGCCTAGATCATTGCTTCTGACATATCTTGTTTTGGAAAGCGGACTTAGTCCGAGAAATTTACGCGGCTGTGCTGCACAGCACGGCCGAAAGCGGTAACCCCCTGGTAGCCGGAACTTCAAGCCTCAAGTTTACCCCAACAGTGCTTGTAAATAACAACTCCTACTAGCTCACACGCGCTCTTTAGTTCAACACCCTCCTCTCCAATGTTTTCCTTGTTAGCGCAGGCCGCTCTCCTCGCTTTTATTGTCCTTTTCGCCCCTCTGCAGGTTTGCCAGGCCAACGCCACGCCCGCAGCTACTCCTAGGCCTCGCGCAACTACTTGCAACGGCTTTTCTGAACTTTGCAATCGTTCTTTTGGAAATGTTACATTCGTCGGTGCTCACGACTCCTACGCAGTTGGAGTCAACAGCCGTATGTCCTTTCCCTTATAGGAGCTCTTGATGCCGAGCATTGAGTACTGAGTGCTGTGTGATAGTGGCTGCGAATCAGGACTACAATAGTACGTCGAAGATCGCGAATTCGAACCGAGACGGTCACTGACATGACGAAACAGTCACCCAGCAGTTAAACGATGGCATTCGCATGCTGCAGATGCAGACACATAATCTGAGTGGCGTCATACAGCTTTGCCACACTTCCTGCGTGCGTGTGTTCAAGCCGTTTGTTGTCGCCATCGTTGACTCTTGATCTAGTCTCTCTACAATGGAGGACCGCTCTCCACATACCTTGCGACAGGCATGTTGTAATTTAATGAAACTTCATTGTCGGGAAACTTAATCAGGCACTCAGTAAAGTCTTGGCTGGATGCTAATCCCAGTGAAGGTAACAAGTTTCTGAGCCGCATCGTCTTCGTGCTGAAACGGCTTCAGTTCTCTCCCTTTTGATCGTCAACTCTGATAATTTTCCACCCACTGCATACGATGCTGTTTTCAAAAGTGCCGGACTAGACACCATGTCATATGCACCTTCCTCGGATTCGATACCCGCCAGCCAATGGCCCACGCTGGGAAGTCTTATTGACTCCGGGAAGCGTCTCATCACATTTATGGATGCGTCAGCGGATTTCAAGAGTGTTCCGTATATAATCGCAGGTGCGTGCTTGATGCTCTTCTCTCTACATATTCCGATAGAATCCTCGCAGAGTTTACCAACATTTGGGAAACACCTTATGACGTTACGACCACCTTTGATTGCAGCGTTAACCGCACTCAGGGCACCCCATCGACACAAATGTACCTCATCAACCACTTCCTAGACACATTACTGCTTGGACAACCCGTTCCCGACGTCAGCCATGCTAATCAAACTAATGCTGTATCTGGGCAGAACTCGCTTGGTGAACAGGTTGGCTTTTGCGTCAGCGAATACGGCAGATACCCCAACTTCATGCTGGTTGATGTAAGTCTGTCGCGGATGTTACTGTCCTTCGCTGACTCGCTGTTACCAAGTTTTATGAATATGGTGGTGGTTCTGTGTTCGAGGTAGCTGCCACTGCGAATGGGGTCGTGTACTCATCTGCGACCCCTATTGCGACCCCTATCCCGCAAACCGCCTCACCGACAGCGGGATCTACGTCGTCTTCAAACAGTGCATTGCCTACAGCTGCTCATTGGACCACGGCGTCTGTGATGGTAATAAGCTTTGCTTTCGGTGCCTTCTGCCTGTTTTAGTTTTGTCACTATCGAGATTCTGTGGACATTATATATCATATATCAGCTCTCACTAACTTGGGAGGTGCCGACCGAGTCGGTCGAAACCTTGCTTGAGGGTTCGCTCCAACCTGGCGCGGTGCAAGTTTCACGCCGAAGTCAGTGCTCGACATAATGATTTTCTCTGTTCCACTGGCAGCCACGGCGGGAGTGTATCTTCGACTTATAAGTCAAACGAGTTACCTATGTTGGAACGGACGAGCATGAGGTGGCAAAGAGGCAAAGAGCAAAGGTAACGCTCGGCACAATCGTGTGAGCTATGCACTAACTATGCGAGTCCGATCTCCAACAATCTATGGTACAAGGAGAGTATCATGACAGAGCGTAGATGTGTATGTATAACTGTACAGCTCTGCATTGTGATGATGGCAGCCATGTCACAGTTGGTCCCTTTGTCCACAGCAAAAGAAACAGAAAAAAAGTGATGAACCTAGACAGCAGTCCACCAGTCAAAGCATCCGTCTGCACCGACAACCAACCCATAGATAAGGAGCTTGCAGAAGAGAAAAAGAAGAAGAAAGGAACAAGGTATCTTTACCTCTCACCGCCTCACCACTAGCAGCATCGCCAGTGTCTTCTGAATCAATGGTGCCAGTGAAACCTAGGCCGTGGGCTGGTCGTAGAGGTGGACGTGGGGGAAGCGGGTCTTGATGCACTGCAAGAGCCAGCAGAAAGGCGCATGATGCATACGTGATGTCGGTGGATTCGCTCCGTCCAGTACCACCAGCGAGGAGACCCCCAACACGTCCCTTGCCTCAACGATGATGGCACCAGAGTCACCTTGGGCAGAGAACGCGCCAGATTTGTGATCATACGGAAGGATTGCCCACTCCATAGAAGTCTGGTGTCTGCCATCCGAGAAGTACTCGCGCACGAAGGACTTGGCACCGCCGCTCTAGCGTGGACACGGGGATCCCTGAGTGAGGTCATTGTGTGTGTTGAGCCTCGGAGCTCGAAGTCATTGCATGTGTTGGCGCCGGCAGAAACCTTGCTTAGGGCCAATGGCTGCGAGAGGAAAACGCCATCCTCAGCCTTAAGCGCTCTAGTAAGCAATCGCGTCGTATTGTCCTGCCATCGAGTTCCTGGCCGTTGAGGGACTCGACTGCTTCTTGGGGGCACTGAGCTCGTCATCGTCATGCATGTCTTGCTAGCGCATTGATGTCCTCCTCGCCATCGTGCATACTGGGCCTCGTCCTCGTCCGTATCTTCGTTATGCACGTCGCCATAGTCGCGCCGCCTTGATGTCTGGCGCTGGCCCGGGATCGTTTCCGTCTCCCCCGAGTCGTCGTGCACGTTTAGTTGGGTCCTCGTGTCCTCATTATCATCATGTCCACATCCCCGCTGCATTGATTGACCAGCAGCATGGACGCGTCGTCGTCATCGTGTAGCCAGTCCCAAGGTACATTGTGTGTGTTGAGCCTCGGAGCTCGAAGTCATTGCGTGTGTTGGCGCCGGCAGAAACCTTGCTTAGGGCCAACGGCTGCAAGAGGAAAACGCTATCCTCAGCCTTAAGCGCTCTAGTAAGCAATCGCGTCGTATTATCCTCCCATCGAGTTCCTGGCCGTTGAGGGACTCGACTGCTTCTTGGGGGCACTGGGCTCGTCATCGTCATGCACGTCTTGCTAGCGCATTGATGTCCTCGTCATCGTGCATATTGGGCCTCGTCCTCGTCCGTATCCTCGTTATGCACGTCGCCATGGTCGCGCCGCCGCCTTGATGTCTGGCGCTGGCCCGGGATCGTTTCCGTCTCCCCCGAGTCGTCGTGCACGTTTAGTTGGGTCCTCGTGTCCTCATTATCATCATGTCCACATCCCCGCTGCATTGATTGACCAGCAGCATGGACGCGTCGTCGTCATCGTGTAGCCAGTCCCAAGGTGTAGGCTGGCAGTGGGTGCACATTGCGCATGCGACATCGCCATGGCCTATGGTGTGGTCATGTATTGTTGGTGGATGCATTGTCTCTGGTAAAGATAGTGTCAACACCCACGTCGCATCGTCGTTGTCGTCGTGTCATCCTCTTCGCTGTGTCGGGGGTGCGATGGTGTGCACATAATCATGATGCTGGTGTCGTATGCGGCTCTGGGTTGGCTGAGTCAGTGTAGACAACATCGCGGTCATGTGCTCGGCCTGGCTGTGTGTTGGTGGTGATCCCTTGTATCATCATCGTCGTCCTCTTGGGGTGGAAGATGACATTGGTAGGCTGAGGCTCTAGGGAACTGCACGGGTAAACCTGGGGGCGTCCCGGTGCTTCGGACCCGTACAGGTATGGGAGACCCGCGGGTACCCTCAGCCACGCATCGTCGTCGTCGTCGCTGGGTGGTGGTGAATCCGAATCACTCGATGTCATGATCCTGCGTCGTGCCCTTGGTTGCGAGAAAGGAGTTTTGTACCTACAACTATTAGTATGTGACTCAAGCGCCGACACACGAATGAAAGGAGCCTGCCATGGATGAGCTTACTGCTACATTACCGTTTTCTTTCTATCCTCCATTTGTACACGCGAGGCTTATAAACGGATGGATCAGACGTTTGTTTGCGTGGGCTATCGTCCTCATCCTCATCACTATCTCTGTCGTCCTCTTTGACAAGCTCAGCTCCCTGAACCTTCTTTCGTTCACCCTTGCCAACTAGCAGGCGTTGCATTTCTAGTTCCCGTAGTGCATACGATAGTTGGGTGTCTCGAACGAGTCGTGCAGTAAGTTCCTTGAGCAGGCGCTTGCGATGCTTCTGCGTGCCGGAAGTGAGTGATGAAGGATGCTGGAATAAGCCACGTACAATGTCTACCGGGCCGTGTTCTACTTGCGGATCGGCATCGGCATCCATGTCGTCATCTACGGACAATTTCTTTCGTCGCCTCGATTTCACGGAATCATCAGGGACTTTCCAACCGAGATCAAGTTTGCGAGGTGACGGCGTCGACGCAGTATTACTTTTACCCTTGTCAACAGCACCCCGCGCGAGGTGTTGCTGAGCTTCAGACGACAGTGAGTACTACAACTGCAAGTAAAGAGCTGGCGCACCTTCCGCAGTATCCTCTGCAAAGAGGATATGCTTGGGTGGTGCACGCGTCTTCTTTCGCTCTCGCGCGCTGAGTGGCGCAATCACGCCTGCTGCGCGCAATGTCTCTAGTTCAGCCTCTTCGAGGGGTTCGTCGTCCTCCGAGTCCTCGACGGCGTGTCCAGACGAGACGAGATTGGCCAGATCGGTGAGCTGGCGCTTGATCCTGTCGATTTTCTGAAGCGGGTGAACGACGGCGCATATACAGCAAGCGATAAAACAAACTTTGAGTCCGACAGCCTTGGTGGTGCGGATGTACCCCTCGTCCTGGGACTTGAGCAGCTTGACCATGTCCATGGGGATGGCGGTGTTCCCTCTGTCTTTTACATGGACGCCCTCGATGGTCCGCTCGTTTTTCATGGCAAAGTAGAACTCATCCTTGTTCCTGTTGGCGGCCTTTTGCCTGAGACGTTGGATGCGGTCCTGTTTCGAGCGGTAATCCCGTGCACGAAGGACATAGTCCTTGTGCTTTTCGAGGATGCCATACTTTGCGCGATGAGCGAGCTGCGAGCGCTCCTTGTGATTGCGCCGATGAAGCGCGTTTCTGAGGGAGGAGGTCATGTCAGTGTGTGACAAGGAAAGCGTGACAGGATTTAAATTTTTGCTGCAAACCAATTTGGATCGAATTCCTTGACAAAAAGAAATGAGTTTCCAGCATTTCAGGCTCGGGCAACTGGCCATGTCCCAGCCTTTGCCTCCGCATCTACAGCAGAACCAACACCCCCATCCGACCCCCACCAAACCGTCCGCCTCTCGTCCGCCCTATGGCTCAGGCGATACCGACGATGGCTACACCCTCGTCTTCCAAGACATCGCCGCCTTTCAAGAGTGGCGCACCCACGAAGAGGAGACCCAGATGGTCGAGTTCGTCAAGGGCGACACCCACGGCAGCAAAGCCGTCCCTCCCCGCTTCAAAGACCACACCAAGCTCGTCTGCGCGCGCCACTCTCGCAGCGGTCGCAAAAAGTACGTCAAGAAGCACCCCGAACGCGTACGCAAGGTGCCCAGCCGAAAAGTGAGCCCTCCATCCGTTCGTGAACGCGCGCGCGCAGTGACTGAACGTGGGCGTGTTCGGTGCGCAAGCTCGAGGGACACGGATGTCAGGCGTCGATCAGCTACAAGACGTATCATGACACCGAGGAAGTGCGCGTGTGCTGTACGTCACGCCCGTACTCTCCTCTGTCAAACTAATCTCGTACTCTAGACGTGGCCGAACACTCACACCCGACCGGACTTGCCAACCTGCCCTTTACACGCCGAGGCAGACGCGCCGCCGTCGAGGCGGAAAAGGCCAAGTCGAAACGCAACGCACAGCCCATCGTGCCCGTACCCGCGGAAGCGTCCACGTCGGACAGCGCTGCACCCGTCGCCGCGCAGACGCCACCACAGCCGCCGCACGTACCACCGTTCTCGTCCAACGCGCCCTTGGCCCACCTACCGCACACGTTTCCGCATTACCCCGGGCAACCCGGTGTTGGCGCGCCCTATCCACAGATGGTCCCGACGCCTTCGGCCCA
>QFES01002530.1:0-12813 GCA_003316375.1 Tylopilus plumbeoviolaceoides
AACTCACTGTGCCCTACTGTGTTGGACTGTCAGCTGCCAGGTGCCTGTGAGATGCTATTAATATGACAAAGTGCTGTGATCAAATCTGGGTTTTGCTGATGCAGCCCTTACAGACGAAGAGGGTTCATAAAACCTTAGTTGAAACATTCCCCTCAAAAATTTCTCTGGGTACAACGACAGGAGACTGGATTCTAAGGTAATGTCAGCTGGGCTGTACAGGAGAAGGATAATATGTACTTGCATGCAACAGAGATCGCGACACTAAGGTCACTTTCATCCATTTGTGTGACAGTTCCTTTCTGTGTCTCAGTTCGTAAGAGGAGACATGGTGTCGGGAGTATGCCTTGTATCCCAGAGAAGAGAATCCGGTCGGAAAGAGCAAGGAAGTGATACGGATGTGATGTTGAATGTGGAGCTACATTGTACCAAGTATGGGTGAGAGGCCTGTGTGTGAAAAGGAGATGTGCAAATTTCGCGACATGGTGTGGCAGTCGGACAGCATTGTCTGCATTGATGTTGACAAAATGGTGGTTGTCCACATCTATAAAGAAGAAAGCCTGGATCGTTGGTACCTCACAGCTCCCCTTGAGCATAGGTGTCAATGGCAGGTGTTGAGCAGAGCATGTATGTGTGAGGGAAGGCCACCAGACTTACCTGGGTGGTTGAGACGAGCACAGAATGTGGGAGTAGACAAAGAAACTTGTTCTATTACATCAGGGAGGGTTCCCTGGTATATATACTGTATCCTAAGCGTCTAAGCGATCCCCAGTGGGTATGCAAAGACCTTGCAGTATATGCATGTCTTATTACATAAGGTCCGGTGTGTGTCCGGTAGGTACAGACCAGGACCAATGTAAGTCCGGAGCGGACTGACTTCAGACATGCACGGACTATGTCCGGATGTCCTTCGTACTACTACTAGTCTAATAGGAGCGTATGTACTAGGTACCCTACTTATCTATTCGACAGCAGGACCTGGGATTCCTGAATGCTGAACAATTGTTAGGAGGTTGTTGTGGGAAATGTGAGTCGAATGAGAAAAGGGGTCGAATTCAGAAATGTGACCACAATGTCAAGTACCTCCGTTGCAGCATCTATGGCACTTCAAAGACTGTTCTCGCCTCATGTACTGGACGAGTGGACATTGGTGTATGAGTACCTTCCCATTGCAAGTCTGCTGGCTTTTGGACTCGGAGGTACATGCACTTATTTCAATGTGGAGGCAAGATCGTTCACGAAGAAATGTTACGATTTCATCCTTTTTCATCCTTTTCATCATTTTCATTGGCTAACGAATCGTATGATCCTAATCCCTTTTTCATTGGCTATCCATATGATTCCACTTTCTTGCTCGTACAGCCTTGACTGTGCATACCTATGCACACAGCATTGCATGTCTTTACAAGGTAGTTCATAGCTTGGTCTGTGCGCAGCCTACTTCAGTATTTAAACCCATGTAAAGTACCTAGGACGGCAGTCTTATCCATTTGTTCAATCCTCGCCTTAGGCTTGAGTGCAAATTAAGGGTACCGCTCCCTCTTCTCATCTATTCGCTTTGGACTTGACGACTAGTCTTGAAGTCTTGAACATTGGTTGCTTGTTGTCTTGCCCTCGAGCGTTACGACTCAAAGTCTAGGTCATTACAAGAAACGACTGGAAGACCACTTGAAAGGGTTTTCTGTCGACACTACCTCATTCCTTGACACTCTGTGCGGCACATGCTCCATGATCTCAGGATCATTCGCCTACCAGCTCATCTTCTGTTCGGTCAACAGTGGCTGGCAGGCAAATGACCTGGATCTGTACACTCAACTGCTTGGTGTGGAAAGGTTGCTGAAATACCTGTACAAGCAAGGTTATGTTGTCAATGAAGTTTCGCAACCCACCTGCAACCCATATACACTCACACAGATTTCATACATGGCGAAGCTGTGGAAGCAAGACTTGTGAATCAATATCATCATCTCTTGGACAGGGTCACCTATCACACTGATTTTGCAGTTTCATTCGTCTGTCGTGATGAACTATATCTCTGCAGACACAATCTTCTCTGCATATCCCACCCTCACAGCTCGTGCTCAAGCATTCCCAAATCCCTATGTATTTTATCATCAGGGATTCATGTTGAAGACTCTGGCATGCCTACCGAAGTATGCCGCTCGCAGGGTGGACTTCCATCCAGCAAGGTACTGGTGGCTATCAGAGTTATGTCAAGGGGCAGAAGACATGGCGCATCTTTGTGGAGTTAGTTTGCAGTGTCCATACTCACAGAGGATCAACATTGATCCAGGGTGCATGTTGATGGCATTGTCACCCAAGCATGCGCTTCAAGGCTCTACTTGCTTTTTAAACATGGAGAAGAGGCATGTTGAATGGTGTCTTGCAGCAGAAAGGTGTGACGGGAGGCGTTCTATGGATGGCATTGTCCCTCACATCACATTTATGAGTGATCGAAAGGTGTAATGTGTGTGTTTCTCTAATTTTCAGCAGAGCAGTTGGCTCATCACATCAACACAGGTTGCATGTAAGGCATAGTTGTGAACAAGTAGCGTGAGAATGAAGAAAGTTATTCGGCGACAAAGCATCAAGTTATGTGACTGTTTCATTATGCATACTATAAGACAGGTTGGGATAACAAGTGTGCTGGGGTTTTACTTGATTGAGCGAGAACAGCTAAGATCCTGGGGTGACACATAAATGGAATAGTCGTTTGAAACTAAGTCCACAAGCCTATGGAGAGCTACCATTGTTTTCGACGAAGAACACAAGTGGAATTACAAACATGCGGAGTTACAAATCTAGATCTTGTACATTAAGCCCCTCTTCATTCTCATCGGCATGTACTGCTTTGTCTGCAGAGTGAAGCAAATACATGGCAAGCATCTCAAACTGTGCATGGAAGCTTGTGCTCTTCACAGTACCATCCTTTTCATTGAATTGCTTTGCATGATACCTGATTACCTTACTCTCAATGACAACCAGATTGTCCTTCTTCAGATCGGAAGCAGGGAATTTGTCCATCTGATCTTTGGAATGAAGATTGTTGTGGGCATCATATACATTGTCGAAAAATTTCTGAAATGTGATAAATGATAATATGAGTAGAGTTATTGGACTTGTAACATCTCGTACCGGATGTTCTCCATGATGTTGAGATTGCCACCTGCTTGCCTGCACAGCACCACCCAAGCCATCATCCGTATCTGTTCAATTTGAGTCAGCAGGAATGACAGTGAATGGTGAAGCAGAAGTACGAACACGGCTTTATTTCGGATAAGCCCGCTAGGAGAGCACATGCATATGTCGACAATGCGTTTGCGAGAGGCATGACTGTGATCGACACCTGGTTTTTAGGCTCACCATTCCTTTCGAATCAGATGCTCGTCAAATGGCCAACAATCCAGATTGTGACAGGTTTGTTCATCATCGGGTTACACAGGTCATTCTTGTGGCCACACCTAGGGAGGTACATTCCCCAAGTATAATTCAGAGGCAGCTTTCTGAGCAAATATAAGTTCACTTTTTGATTGCAGTATTGGACGATCAGTTTAATATGCCTAGACAATGGTGAGCTGAAGGTCATTAGTTCGTAATCGTGAAGACATGAGCTCGTACATTTTGAACTCCTTATCATAGTGCTCGACATGCTTGTCATCAATGAAATGGACAAGGGTTTTGCCCACCGCATTTTGGACTGTAGGTTTTTGCGAGGAATGTTCAGCCTTCGTATCCAAGGAGTTGATGCCAGTCAGTTTGTTTATAGCAAGCGGAATCTCTGTCATTACTCAGTTCCACCCACTGGCACCCAAGTAGTATTCATAGACATACCTTCATTGATGTCCACCACACATTGTTTTCCCTTTGAGGAGGATGGCTGGGGGTTGAGCAGGACAGAACCACTTGCGTTACTATCCCTTTCTGGGGCAGATATAGTATCAGGGAGGTCCCTGAGGGCAATTGAACTTGCTGTGGAAGATGTGGATTCGTTAGCTTCTTCATGACTAATTCTAGCTCGCCAGTGAAGTGAGCAAGTCGAGTAGGAAGGAAGACAAAAGTGAGAAACGTGAAGCAACATAGGTAAAGATATACACACCTGCTCTTTTTGTTATTCCCAGCAGCATTGGACATCTCAGTGGAACATTTTGGCATGGCGACAAGGAGGCAGGATACAATGTGTTGTGTTGGGTAAGGAGACAGAATTGTTTAGGAGGTAGACTGAATGATGCGATATATCAACATTGGCAAATAACGATAGGAGAACAAAGTGTGAGTATGGACCATGCATTACAAAGTATGAAAGATTGTGTAAACATGTGAGGCACGCTGCGAGGACATCAGGTGGTGAGTACTTATACGGAAAGAATCTGACACTTCATTGGAGGACTGTCGGTACTACATGCATCCGACATTTTATGCTTCTGCTGTCATTCACAGATGTCAATATTGCATATGACAGCATGATAATGGAGGGCAACTTACGGTTCCCTTGTCTGCAACGGATTGGTCGGCATGTTCACGAAGTCAAACTATCTGTTTCAGTGCAAGAAATACTTTTAACTTTCGTCCGGACGATCCACCAGTTGTGATGATGGTCATGAACTCGACCTCGGCCTTGACGAAGTCACCCCTGCCTATTTGCAAACGATGGATGTTCTCCATGGTCTGCTTGTCTTTCAAAGTGAGCAAACAAAGTGGTGCTTGAAGTTGAAAATTTGCAGGCAATATGCCAGCATTCCCATTGCTCGTATGATCAGGAGTGGTTGTGGTGGGTGTACCATTAGAGCACGATAAATCCTGCACAGGAGTGAAATATGCAATCATAAGAATAAATATCAAGAAGAGGAAAAGGCACAATGTGCTGACATGCTGAAATGCTTGTTGTTCAACATGCAGTTTCCCATTGAAAGAATGAGAAAGAGCCACCTGAGTGTAACGACTGATGAGAGAACAGATGCAGTTGATCGTGTCCAGTTGCGTGCGCCAAGCTTCCATGTTAGTTCCCCTGGTCAAAGTGATACTCTGGAAGGCTCTGTGAACAGATTCAGGATGGCTGAGGGAGAGTATGTCGAGATATGTTAGAATGCGGCAGTCGACATTATCAGGACGACCCACCCATCCCAATTTCCATATGTGTCCAATTTTGCAGACTGAACATATCCATGAAGTCAGATACTGACATGCCATAAATCAGTCTCTCTGTCGTCAGCAGGTTTATACACAAGTGATTTCACCCGTTTCCAGTTGTGTTTGGATGGATTGTCGACAACAAGCACCCGGTGAAGCAATCCATTGAACGTAGCCAGTAGCTGCTTGTGATGAGGGTGTGGGTCAAGGTGATGATACATCTCGATGCGCTCGATGGACTCTGATGGCCATTTTTTGTATGCAGGATTTTGCACAGAATCTGCCAAGTACAACATCTGTGGAAATGTGCGTGAGGCAGAATATGTGGAAGTATACAATTGACATATGAGAATGCGCTCGTCAATGTCATGGGTAAAGTACAACTTGTCAGACAGGAGATAATCCCCTATATGACAGTAATCAATCACATGACCCCTTTCCCCTGTTGTTACGATTTCTCTATTTTCTTTCCTTCCTATTGGCTCACTTGTCATATGATTCCTTTTCCCTTTTCTCATTGGATTACACATGACTCCATTTTCTCATTACCATATCCGTTCATACAGCATTGACTGCGCATAGCTGCATATGCAGCATCGCTCGTCTATACTAAGTAGTTCATAGCTTGGTCTGTGCATATCTTGTTCCAGTATTTAAGCCAGTGTACTTTACCATATTCCCCAGTCTTATCCATTTGTTTTCCTCTCACCTTAGGCTTGAGCGTGAATTAAGGATACCACTCTCCTTTCTACTCTCATCTACTCACTTCGAGCTTGACAATTAAGCTTTGAAGCCTTGAACATTGGTTGAATTTGTTGTCTTGCCCTCAAGTGTCACAACTCTAAGTCTAGGTTGTTACACCTGTCGTCAAACCAGGTTTTGGTCTCCTGATCCAGATGGTAAATACGGTTGAATTCATGGTGAAGGTCTTCTGGAATGCGGCCAGCAATCTTGGTACTCAGGAACCATCGTAATATGCCTAGTCCACTGAGACTTTTTGCTTGTGACAACATGATGTATGTGTTTTGTATCGTTTTTGCACTGGCGAGATCAATAATGACGGGATGTATGGAACATCCTTGTGCCTTGTAATCAGTGAAAGACCAGGCAGGCACAATTGGAAGCTGAGTGTGGCTGACATTGATGTACTGGTTCCATGCCAGTTGGTACTTGAAATGAGATGTCATGGGAAAAATGGGAACAACAGCATCTGGTAATCCAGGAGCTTTGATGTGTGAATTGGGTACAAAGACATAAGCACAAATGGCTTCCCGAATATTAGTCGCAACGCCGTCGACCATCTCTTCGGATACTCTGTACACAACATCCGTGAGAAATCCTTGAGTTCTGTTAACGACCTTGTTACTGATGGAAAGGTTCTCCATGATCATCACAGGCATGCCAGGAATGAGCGGTAGTTGACCAAGCAGATCCTGCCCATCAGTGCAGGCAATTTGCGAGACCCTCGCACACACAGATCCAGATGCAACAACTTTGTTTACCTTGTCCACAGCATAATAAATATGAAAGGGGACACCATGTTCCTGAGCGAACGCATGAGCCTTCACCTCATTGAACTTGTCTCTCAACCTTCGGCAGCCAAATATGACAGGTGCTTTCCTCAACACGTTGTAGTGTTCAGGCTGCTGGACAAGCAATTGGTTAAGTATGCGACCTTTTAGCAGATCGTAGTCTGACTGATGATCATCCATACTGTGCAGAATACAATTACCAAGACGGACACGATTCAAATGCCTGATAAAGACGGGATCATTGATCGCTCTCTGGTTTGTGACCAGTTCGACGATGTGTGTTAGTTGCTGCCAAATGTGAGCACCCAACATAGTGTATTGTCCTTGTTGCGAGTGCCGTTTACTCGATCAAACATGATCCAGAAGCATATAGGAGTATAATGCTGTCCCATTCACAGGGCATAACTGTCCAAGGTCACCTCCGAAGATAATGTTGACACCTGCAAGAGCATCCTCCAAGACAGTCCCCATGCTGTTTTTGGCCATCATGACACGTTCAGCAACCTGTCCGAGCAACTCAGCAGACAATATAGAAACCTCATCAAGAATCAGATAACGAATATTTTTCCATATGACCTCAAGGTCTGTTTGATTCACCTTGCCTTTGTTATTCGGAAGAAATGTCAAACCATGAATCGTGTAACCATCAATGAGAACAGCAGCACTCCCTGTCGGAGCACTTAACAGAACCTCATTGGAAGACCTGCAACACTGAAAGAAGGTGAGCACAGCTTTTATAACATGACTCTTCCCTGATCCTCTGAGGCCTGTCAGAAACATCTTGAGCTGCGAAGTATTGCTGTGAGCAAAATGCTCTGCAACCAACATGAACGCACAATTCTGTTCTGCATTGACGCATAAATGGAACTCTTCACGCACAGCGTCAATAACTTCTTCTTTCTCCTGCCATTCTAAACATCGGAATGGAATTAGGACGTAATGTATCCCAGACCCATCATCAAGTCTTTCAACGTCAATTGTAGGTTCGGGTGAGGAAAGCAAGACATGTTTCCTGACTTTGCTGTCGTCCTGTCATATCCTGTCTAACCCTCCGGACCAACTCCGGACCACTCACTTGCGAACTCCGAGGCTTTTACGCCTAGGACTTCACTTTCGCCCTCCGGACATCTTTGATTCTCACTTATGTACTTATGTTTCCCCTTTTGTATTAGTTCCGCTTCCTTCTTGCATCCAAACCTGTGCTCGCACAGCTCCAGCTATCAACTCTGTACTCTGTCTTACTCAGATTCCGTCTTACTCATATCCTTACTCATGTGATGTTTTCTGTTACTAATGTGATGTCCGCACTCCATATATATAGTTCTTAGTACATAGTCATTAGCTTTAGCTTCAATATCGACTTAGACAATTATCCTCTGTCTTCCGCACTATGAATTCATCTTCCTCTTTGCGATCCACCCAAGTCCTAGTGACTCCGATCGACCTCCAACTATCTGCTCCGAAATCCGAGGCATGCGACCAAGCAAGGGGGCAGCACATAAGCTGAATCCAACGCCTCACTCCAACCAGAACTGGAGTTCCGGAGTTCATCAGAGGATAAGTCACGGTCTTGACACATCCGCGTCATCTATGGCAGGACATTTGTTCTGTTTCTCTCTAAGCATAAACGTTGACTGTTGTCACTGTGCTTCAGTTAAAATTCGCAGTGCAGACGAGGCAATCAAATCTCTAGTCACAGGAGACTGACCAACATCTGATGTTATCTGTTACGCTACCAAGCATGAACTAGTGAGAACGGCGCAGACGTGCGCAAATAACAACCAGAGGTAACTGCGCAACTGTGCGCGAGGGGAATCGTGAGAACGAGAGCGAAGTCTACCCAGACTAAGCTCGAGGGAGAAGATACTCAGACCTAACCCTAGGCCTGGACTAGTGTCAAGCAACGGTGAATTGCGTAGAACTAGCTTAGGGAAATACAAGTACAGCTACTACCCTTTATATAGGGTTTGGGAATGGCGCACGGACCAAGTCCGTGTATGGTACAACGATGAATGAGGAAAGTGGAACGATCATGAGGAGCGAATCGTAAAAGAGGAAAGGAATCGTACGATACGAGAGCCAATGGGAAATAGAGTGAGAATCGTACGATGACGGAAAAGGAAACAAACGTGGATGCGCAGCAACAGGCCTGCAGAGGAAAGGACGCGTCATCGATAAGAGTCTAGGGCAGGCATGGATATGAGTCACAACGAGTCAGAGATGAGAAAGGAAAGAAAAAGACACGCCACGTCCGTATCGTAACATTACCCCGTCTCTACCCAGGTGCTTACCCTCAAGCACCTCTATAGACCAAGTGGAGGGCATCCTCGAAACCTAGTCAGAAGTCCTCTTCGTTGGGGGAAGTGGTCAGAGCGATGAGCTGACGAGAAGGAGAGAGAGACGTTTGGGCCTGCTGTTGAGCGATCTCCTTACCCTTGGCGGTAAGAAAAACTTTGGCTCCAGAAGAGGAACGACGTGCACGACGTGGGAACGGGGAGGAAGTAGGAGGACGTTCCCGAGTGGGGAGAATGGGGGAAGGAAATTGATCCGCTGGGACAGGCGGTTCATCGAGGGGAGTGGTCGCGGGAGCGGAAGAAGGGGATGGGTCGAAGTTGGGGACGGAGATACGACTGCCATTGAGTAGGGGGAAGGTCCGTTGTTGGGTGAGGGAGAGGCGTTCCACCGGCTCCATGAGGAACAGGGTGAGTTCGACCGGATCCTGGATGAAATACGCTCGACGTTGGTCAGGGGTAAGGGAATGAATGAGGGGGACCAGGATGGGACGGAGCGAATCGGGACAGAGAGAGTCGACGGCGTCGGAAAGACCATTGCGATGCATGAGTTCCAGGAGGGTGTGCCGGGCTTCGACGGAGAGGGTGGTTTGGAGGGCGACGTACATGGCTGGGGGAAGTGGGCAGTGTTGATGGAGAACGTCCTGAGTGAGAAGGTGACGGTAGATGATGAGCAAGTCGCTCAAGGAATTGTTGCGGGTGAACGCCTCGGAGTCCTCCAAGGCGTAGGTGAAAAACTGGTCGCCTAGGATGGCGGAATGAAAGGCAAAACGGATGTGTTGGGGAAAGAGATGGGAGCGGGGGTGAAGTACGGCTTGGTGGCGGTGGTCTCGAGCGCGAACGGGGGGCATGGTGGAGAAGGTGGAGGTTCTGGTGGGAGAGGGGGACGACAAGGGAGGAGGATATAAATGGGCCGTTTAAAGCGGCGCAGTCAACTCCAATCTCCGCTTTGATTATTATCCCACACGTCAGGGGCGGCCCATGAATCAGCTTGGCCGGATTCGTAACGGTAGGTGGGAGTGCGTAAGGTATTGCCACCGTGTCTTAGATCCACGGTGTGCGAGGATCTCGGCAACCTCATATTCTTCTTCGCCGTCTATAAGGTCAGGAGGGGGATCAATGAAATTCGGACCGTGTTCCGCTGTTTCCCGATAGGTCGATAAGAGGGAAGCATGGAAGATGTCATGGATCTTCCATGTAGCGGGGAGGCGAAGGCGGTACGAGACAGGGGAGAGAACTTGTTCGATTTCGAAGGGACCCTCTCGTTTGGGTCCGAGCTTCTTGGAAGGATAGTTGAGGCGAAGATTTTTGCCTTCCAACCACACCTTATCCCTGACCTTCCATGGTATGAAGCGGGCGGTGACTCATTCTTTCATCATCCTTGTGGCTTTCTCGTGTGCGGCCGAGGCTTCTAGTCGGGCTTCCGTGAGATCTGAGAGGTGTTTTTCCAATGCCAGGATAAAGGTTTTGCCGATAGGGGGATAAGAGCGGGGTTCGAAGCCCGTCATCAGGGAGAAGGGGGATTTGCCGGTGGATGAGTGGACTGCGGAGTTGTGGGAGAATTCCGCCATTGGAAGTAGGGTGGACCACGAGTGTTGATTTCCGGCGCAAAAGATACGGAGGTAGGTCTCGAGCTCTTGGTTAACTCGTTCGGTTTCGCCATCCGTCTGTGGATGGTACGTGGAGGAGAGTGCCAGGTCATACTGGAGTAGGCGGGCGAGTTCAAGGGCGAAGGCGGAGGCGAATTGAGGGCCTCGATCGGAGATACAACGGTCGTGGAGACCGAATCTGGGGAACACGTGTCTGAAAAAGAGGGCGGTGACGCCAGCCGTGTCGATGTTTTTAGAGCAAGGGATGTAAATTACCCCCTTCGTAAGCCCATGGTCGACCACGACCATGACAGAGTCGAAACCCGTGGACAGGGGAAGAGAGGTGATCAGGTCCACGGAGATCTGCTGGAAGGGGCAGGTGGCAGCGGACGCAAGGGGAGTGAGGGGCGGCACGGTGGGGTGGGTGTTGACCTTCGTGGCCTGGCAAACAGCACAGCCACCAATGAAGCGACGGACAAAAGCGTTCATTCCGGGCCACCAATAGTCCCAGGCGAGGAGGTTCTGGGTACGGAAAACGCCACCATGGCTGCCGTGGGGAGATTCATGGGTGTGGCGGACCAGGGAGAGCTGGCCGGGCTCGGGAACGTAAAGACGACCCTTGTAGTACAAACAATCGTCGTGGAAAGACCAATCGGCCGGGGAGTCACACTGGATGGGGGTTTGCTCGGCGGCCATGGAACGGAGGGCACGCTCAACAACGGGGTCGGAGGCAGAGGAGACACGGAGGTCACGGAGGATGTCGGCGTCGAGAGCGTGGACAAAAAGATCATCCAGGAGAAGAGTGACGTCAGCGTTGTCGCACGAAAAATCTACGTCATCTTTCCGGGAGAGAGCGTCCGCGGGTCCCATAGCGGTGCCGGGGAGGTGGGAGAACGTGAGGTCGAAGTCCTGGAGGTACATTTTCCAGCGAGCCTGTCGACGGGAGAGCTTCTGAGGGGAACGGAAGAACGTGAGGTTCTTGTGGTCAGTGAGCATGGTGACGGGGTGGCCAGTGCCCCGAAGGTATTGACGCCACTCCTCGAGGGCGTGCATAACAGCGAGGAGCTCACGATCGTAGATGTCGTAGTTCCGTTCCGCTGGGGAGAAGGTGCGGGAGAAGTAGGCACATGGGTGGAGATCGCCGTTGCCGTCGGTTTGCATCAGGACACCTCCCGAGGCGGTGAGGGAGGCATCGGTCATCACAGTGAAGGGTTTGGTGATATCCGGAAGGCGCAAAATGGGTTGTTTTAAGAAGGCGGCCTTGAGGAGACCAAATGCCACATTGCATTCGTCAGTCCATTGCCAGGTGGTGCCCTTCTTAGTGAGGTCGTGGAGAGGACGGGTGATCAGGGAGAAGTCGGGGATAAACTTCCGATAGAAGTTGCAAAATCCGATAAACGATCAGACCACTTTAACGGACTTCGGGGGTTGCCAGTCACTAATAGCCTGGAGCTTAACGGGGTCGAGGGCCATCTGGTCTTCCGAAAGGATCATCCCGAGGTATTCGACTTCTCGAGCGTCAAAGGTGCATTTAGAGAGTTTTAAATGCATGTCGTTATCTCGGAGATGCTCCAAGACCCTCGCTGTCCGCTCATCGTGGTCTTTCTGGCGAGAGGAGTGGATGAGGATGTCGTCCATGTACACAATGAGCCATCCCTCGGCGATGCAGTCAGCAAAGATGTGATTCATGAGGGCTTGGAACGTATGGGGGGATCCACACAGCCCGAAAAACATGACATTCGGCTCAAAGAGCCCAAAAGGGGTGATGAAGGCGGCCTTCCAACGATCCTCCGGTTTGATCAAGACGTTGTTATATCCCCAACGAATGTCGAACTTGGTGAACACTTTAGATCCCTTCAACTTGTCGGTGAGATCTTGGATGCGGGGGAGAGGATAGGCGTTCTTCGTGGTGTGGGAGTTCAGGTATCAATAGTCCTGACACGGTCGAAGAGAACCGTCCTTCTTTGACACGAAGAAGAAAGGGGAAGCTTGGGGGGATTTCGAGGGGGAGATCTTCCCGCTCTTCAGGTGCTCATCGATAAAATCCTTACACGCTTTCTGTTCGGCAGGGTTGAGCGGGTAGGTTTTAGCGATCTTTGGGATGAACTCCGGTCCGAGTTCGATGGCGTGGTCGAAGGGTCGTGATGATGGTAGGACTCCGTCCTTGGGTTCGGCGAAGACGTTGGCAAACTGTTTGTACTGGGGGGCATCAGCAAATTAGGGATTTGGTTACAGTCTTTGCAAAATTTCCTGCTTGCACAGACTTCCCAGACTTTC